>KN168539.1:35966-55927 GCA_000757755.1 Steinernema glaseri
GAAGTCTTCGAGTCGGAGTTCTCCATTATTTTCGACTGCGCGTTGCCAGCTCTGTGTTGTCAGTTCTGGTCTCTGTGCCTGATTGCTGTGCATGCGAAACGGTGTAAACGTATTGAGTTTTCGCGATGTATGGCCAGCCTCGCAAACTATGTGGATAACGTTTATTTCAATCCAAAGGAGCCAAGTAAACACATTAGGCTTCTTCAGGTTCAAGCTTCGTGGAGTCGTCGGCGTGGGTCACGCGAAGCGGACTTGCAGTTCTGGGTGGTTTCATGAGAAGGGCGTTGTTAATGTTGGGAATAACGCCGCCTCCGGAGAAAACGCCACTCCCAAAGACCTTGTTCAAGTCCTCGTCAAGCTTCACGCCCAGAAGCACGTGACGAGGAGTCACTTCGCGTTGCCCGGCTTCAATAGCCGCGCCAATCGCGGATTTGACCACCTAAATGGGGTTGATTAGGTGAGTGACTTTTACATTCTTTACCTCTATGGTCAACTGCTGGACAACTCCGGAGAAATAATTCGCTACGTCGTTCGGGACCCGCTTCCCGGTCCCATCCACGAGCCGCTGCTTCATGTCATCCACGTCGAAGTGGAGGTGTCGCCCTCCTTCGCTGCCGTTCTGGGTCATATTCCTGAAAAAGAAGAACGTGAGCATGATGCGAGAGAATCGCCAAGGTGAGAACTGACAGAATCATCGTCCTGCATCATCATTGCAGTTCGTTTGCAAATAATTGTCTAGACGTTACAGACTTCTGGAACATTCTTCTCGATCAGACACCAGACTGTCTAGTCGCACTCCAACCGCGGGCAGTCTACAATTTCAAACATGGAGAGAACGTCTTCAATGTTCGACACATCCTACAGGTTTTCTTGCAGAGTGATATGTTACAGACCCACAGGATATTGGCACTTCACCACATCTTATTAGTATAAGTATTACATTAAATTTGTGGCAGCCCACACGACGCCGACTTTCATGGTAGGCTTGATTTTCGTAACATCTTGCGCTCCTTTTCTTCCTCATCGTTCTATTTTTTCTAGTGCGGGTGTCTGAACTTCAGAGTTTTATTGCTATCGTCTAGTCTGATCGTTTCCAATTTTCCAAAAATAACAGAGAAGTGGTTGTTTAATCAGTTTCCCGAGCGAAAAAAATAAACTTTCCGCGTTGTGTCGTTTCGCTCCCTTCGTACGTACGAAATTTGATGTTTTGTTTATCAAGCCGTCTTCGACACGTTCTCTTCACCTATACAACGAGTTCCCCCCGTTTTCACGAGCCCTTTCAATGTGATGTCTCGTCGACTGGACGCATGTGTCTGCTCAGCAATGAACGAGCTCTACTTTCGTGTATCTTTTATAGTTGTACGAACTTCTTATTTCAGATCCATGTTACACAGGATTCGAACGTCGACACTCATTCAGATAGCCGCTGGTGGCTTTCTTCTTGGGGCCACCGGTATATATGTGGCTCAGAAGCGTGTACAGCACCGTGTTAGATCTCTTCCACACTACAGTGAAGCATTGAAGATTGTCGCGCACCATGAGAAGGCTCGCGAAGCGCTCGGACCACCAATCGTTGTCGGTAACGTCGACTTGTCCGACCGTCGTCATAATTTCGTCGATAATACTTCCTCTATGGTTTGCCTTATTGTTGTCGTACAATAGTTATGAGTGCGGTATATTGTTTCAGTTGCGTCTTCCGGTATCTGGTGAAATCGATAGTGGTTTTCTGAACGTTTATGCGGAGCGGAAGTCACTGGACGAGCAATTTAGAACAATTTACGTTGATCTGGAACTTGCTGAATCTCAAGTTCGAATATTCGATAGTCAAACTAGCGACGACGAATAGATTAGGCGAATAGATACTGTTTTCTTGTTATTGTATCGTAATAAACGTAAGCGCAGTACATTCGCGTCGCGTTAGATTCCGTCTCCTAACTATCCCTGATAGGACTTGAAGTTTTTTGTCTATTACTGCTGCTCTGTTTCAGAAATATCTCCGAAACTCCCTATCAACTAATCTATTTATTTGCGCATCTCGGCGCTCTCGACTTATTTCTTCAAGGTAAGAACATGATGAGTTTGCTTATGCTGCTTTTGGTCGTACTGTCAGCCCTTCCCGAATCGGTGCTATGCAACTCCGCGAACGGCAAATCATTTTTCACAGCTGACGAAGCTAGATTGTCGGCTATTGTCTTCTACACATTTATCTGTCTGTTCATATGGCGTAATTTTAGGTTCGAGGCGTTCCAAATGATCGTCAGCGACTTTCTTCATTCTCTCGAAAACATGGTTTGGCCAGCGTGGCTTCATCCCCACGTTGAGGTGCTGCTTCTTTGGGTATCTTGGTCGATTGACTACGTGGACCTGAACTATCTAGAGGTACTTGTTGCTGCGCATATTTGCTGACATATTTGTTTTCCTATGGTTTAGTATTTGTTCTGGTTATTCCTTCCAATTTTTCTCGCATTTGTGGTACCCGTCCTTCTGCTTTTTTTCATCTACGGATGTGTTATATTTCTTCACATATATCGACTCAGACACGAAATAGTCGAGGCGTATCAATCGAGTTACTGGAATGGAGCACGAACAAGTATAGCCTCTTTCTGGGACGCGGTTGGATATCTTTGGCACGGTAATTACGGTATGAAAAACAATTTCAACATTTATTTATAGGATACGAGGTAACCGGGTTAGAAAACATTCCCGATGATGGTCCGGCATTGCTACTTTATTACCATGGAACTCTGCCGATAGATGTATACTATCTCATCGCAAAGTGCATACTATACAAGAAGAGGACTCTCCACTGCGTCGGTGACAAATTCATCTTCAAGATCCCAGGTAATTCCTGCTTCCCTGTGCTGAACTGGAACCGTCAAACTGTACCTCCGGAAGAGCGTTCCCGATAGTAGGGCCACCTTCGGAGAAAGACCTCGTGCGAGGGCGCATGCCCAACGCCGTTCGGATGAACGTCCCATCCTCTTGGAAGGACCGCAGAGCGCCTCCTAGAGGAAGGCTCCTCGAAGAAGTTTCTTTTATATGAGTGCCGTATCCCTGTGATTGTTGTTTAATTTAGGCTGGGGAATGATCTGCAAAGTATTCTGTGTGACTCCTGGAACAGTCGAGGACTGTATTCAAAATCTTAGTGAAGGTAATCTTCTCTGCATTGCTCCGGGAGGAGTTCGAGAAGCACTCTTCTCAGATGCGTCAACCTATCAGATTATGTGGGGAAGAAGGCTCGGGTTTGCCAAAGTTGTTTTGGGATCAAATACGGTTGGTTTATTCCGGTAATCGTTTTAATAAAACAGAATTTTGCAGCCTGTCATACCGATGTTCACTGAAAACTGCCGAGATGCATTCAGAACTCCCCACTGGGGACGCAAGATGTTCCGGTGGTTTTATGAGAAGACCCGGCTGCCCATTTGTCCAATTTATGGAGGTTTCCCTGTGAAAATGAGAACGCATCTAGGCAAAGTTATGCGCTTCTCCGATACTACACCACCAGAAGAAGTGAAAAGGGCTGTCAAGAAGGAAGTACGAGATTTAATACGCCAGCACCAGCGATTACCGGGCAGTATCATGAGAGGCTTAATTCAACGTTTCTATGACAAGCGCCACTCCAAGACAGACGTCCTTCTAGAAGATATGACCGGTAGAGGAACTGAAGAAACAGAAGCAGGACGAAATGAATCGATTGAGGAAGCCGGGGAGGTTCGTTTGTCAGCGTCGCTTCTTTAACTCAAATGGATTAACTTTAGGTGTATGAAACAAGTGAAATAACTGAAGCTCAGACTCAAAACGGCGTTCACAGGTCATCAGATACTGGAGAACAATGAACCATATCAGATGTTTTCTGCTGCTGATCAATGTGTCTATTTTTGTATTTCGTGGTGATACTTCACTTTACGCTTGAAGCAAGTCTTCGCCCATGTATATGCATATATTTAGCATAATGTCAATACGGGACGGATGGTTAAGTGGGAATGAGGAACTCAATATATATTACTGGATGATATTGTGCCATTAATGGACATCTAATGATTTTTGCAGCATTTGTACTATGTCCACCTTTGTCTGCTGTTTTCATTTAGGCCATATCGCTTTCCAGTTCTGGTGTTCTTGCTGTTGCACACGGCACATTGCGACACTGCTCCAAGCTCTTCTCCATGGAGTCGACTGTCAAGATCGTCATGAGGGATGCGATCGAATTCAGTAGCAACATGGTGCAGCAACAACTGCGCGATTCCAGGATCGGATACCAGATCAGAACGCTTCAAACGGTGGAGAGTACGATCTCAAGAGAAGACTACCGTACTACCTGGAGAAGACTACCGTACTGCCTGGAGAAGACTACCGAACTGTCTGGAGAAGACTACCGTACTGCCTGGAGAAGACTACCGAACTCTCTGGAGAAGACTACCGTACTGTTTGGAGAAGACTACCGAACTGTCTGGAGAAGACTACCGTACTACCTGAAGAAGACTACCGTACTGCTTGGAGAAGACTATCGAACTGTCTGGAGAAGACTACCGTACTGTCTGGAGAAGACTATCGTACTGCCTAGAGAAGACTACCGCACAGTGCCCTTTAGTACTTATGCAACACTTGCACGTTCCGAACGAAGTGTTCCTGGCTCCGGATGTTCTCGGCGAGGTTCCACCTTCCTCTTACGGGACCGCTCATCTGCTTCCGTAGTAGTAGCAACTCAAGGAAAGCGAGCATTCCGAGACTTCTTGGCAGGTTGTTCCGGATTTGTCACACGCTTCTTGATCTGCTTTGCTGAGTTTTTGTCGGCCTTAATCCTTGAACAGCTTGGATCGATGAGGCACCAGGTGAAGTAGCAAGGCGTCGAGTGTTAATCCTAATGATGAAGTTGCCGGTGTTGCAGTCTTGGAAGGTGAGCTGGAGCGAACCATGTTAGCGAATGACTAAACTGTACTTTTTCCACCTTATATGTGCCCCTTTCAGACAGAACAGCCTGTCTATAAATGAACGGCTTCTGTCTAGAGGGTATCATTGATTAGTAGGCAGCTGTCTTCAGGGCGCTGCTTATTTGCAGACAGGTGCATGCCAACAAAAAGATCATCCTGAAGTCGTCATCAAAGAGGATATTTGGAAGAATCTGTGTAGGTTGCGATAGACAACAAAAGCTCGAGTTCTTGGAAAATCTTGAAAGGCAGCCGTCGCTCCTCAACAAGGGTGAAGTAACTCACAAAGCCAAACCAGGAAGTACGGTGTGGCGGTGTTCCGCATTGTAGAAATGGTTGTTTCTTGCTCAAATCTTTCATGATTTCATAGTTATTCTCATAAATCGCTCTTATCATTGATTCTGTGGTAACCATCACTATGTCAACCAGCTTGGCGACAAGGAGCACTCCAGAGAACAACGCCGTGTCTTTAACATGTCTTTTGCTATCCATATCGATTTGCATTGTCTTCGCTTTGTGCTGGAGCATGCAAAGTGATCTTCGGATCCTTGAGTGCTAGAGTTTCTGGTTCAAGCTGCGACTTGCACTCGCTCGTAAATCTTTGCAATTGTGCAAACAGTGGGGATCTTTTGGGCATTTGGGCATGTTTGCCTAGTATTTTTAGCACGCAGCGCTTGTGGGTTCATCGAGAATCTTCGCGGAATGTCTCCCGATGCTATTCTTGCAACCGAGGATTTCTGTTCCGCCTTCTCAGCTCTGTAACTTGTACGTTTGGCGATTACGGTGCTACCATGGAATGATGATCCTTCTTGGTAGTGCTTATGTTGGGGCCTTAACAGTTTTTCAAAAGCTCTGAAATTCGATCTAGGTTGCTAAGGACAAGAAGATGTTGGCTGGCTTTGGTTACCCCCAATAAATTATTGAGTCCCACTTATAGGCGCAGATATATAAGAACTCTGAGATATCTACTATTTTTCAGTGCGACCCAAGACCAGTGTAATCCTTTTGGAACAACCGCTGATGTGTTTGTTTTCGCTGAACTTGGAATCAATCGATGTAGGAACAATGTGCTGGGTTTGAGAAATGCCAGAACCGGTTGTATTCTCCCCGAACCAACGATCGACGACCATCGCTTCCTTTGCGGTCACATCGTCGTTTAAAAGTCAGAGTTGATTGGAGTCGCAAAGACCGCCCGTCGGACGGATTCAATTTTTGAATTTTTGAACTCAAAGCACACCAGAGGAGACGACTTGCGAAATGCGTCGGCGATTGGCAACACCGACCACTTGCAATTGTTCGTGCGTAATCCACTACGCAGAAAAGACACACTTCGCAACAGCTTCCTGGTTCCGTCGGCGATCGGACCTTGAGTTCAGCACCACTACAGCTTTCCGAACAGGAACCAACATCCAAATTGCTCGCATTATCAATCACTTTCCCTGGAGAACTGTGTTCTCATCCCATCAAAATGATGCTCTCTCCGCAATCACGTCAGTTCACATCCGGGACTCCACATTTGTTTCCTGTAGCCTTTGGTTTCCCAACCGTTCGCTACATTAACAGGCTTCTGCCGCTACCATAATCATAAAAGCGACAATAATCAGTATCTTCAGATGATTAATGACTCGAACGCGACACTGTTCGGTCTTTCACTAACATGTTTGATTTGGTGTGCAAAGTGCGCAGCCAGAAGTGGGAACGAGGGTGAAGCACGCGCAGATGCATGCGTTACGCACTTTTTCCGGTGTACAGCGCGCGCGCGCACAAGATCAAACTACCATCCGACCAGAGATGACGCGGCCGCGGCTAGAGGGGAAGGGTTGGCGAAAAGAAGAAAGGGCAGGTGGTGCGAGGAGAGGGCACAGATAGATCGCCGGGAGCACAAATTTCGCGTCGCCGCCCGTAATCGCATCACAGTGCAGTGCA
This sequence comes from Steinernema glaseri, assembly GCA_000757755.1. Classification (NCBI taxonomy): domain Eukaryota; kingdom Metazoa; phylum Nematoda; class Chromadorea; order Rhabditida; family Steinernematidae; genus Steinernema; species Steinernema glaseri. Next base: position 42,821 of record KN168539.1, read on the forward strand.
ACTAGATCGCTAGGTGCATTTTTTTGCCCCGACTGGCTGCAGTCGGGATCAAGACGACGTGTTCTACAGTCTGCGGGTGCTTGTAGGGGAACAGTTGTCCAGGACTACCTTCCGCGGTCATGCTGCGGACCAACTGAACTGAAGGGGAGACCTAGTTTTTGTTTATTGCTTCGCGATCTCGCTCATCGTTTTGTCCGCTGTTCAGTTTTTGATCTCGTGAACTATGTGAGGGAGGGGCGACGAAATAGATCTTCACCTGCATCGGGCTTCGCTTGCTATTCTTAGTTTGCACGCCTGCTACCTCCACTCTCTTCCGACTTCCTCGTCCAGTTTGTGTCGAAACTGAAACCCTCTCGGGCATTTGTGCTTAGCGTGGCGATGTGCACAGTGCGTTCGCCCCAGTTCCAACTTCGGTACAACGGGTCCACACGTCGCTGTTTGTATTTTGTACCTTTTGAAATTCGCTCTGCTCTTCACGAAGTTGCGCAGATGCACCCGTCGGGTACCTTCCCTCTGCGAGACGGACGCATGCGCTTCTATAAATAGCCTGTCTGGAGATCGCGTTAATGTGATTACATTTGTATGCGCCTGTTGAACGAAGTGTCTACGGACTGCGGTGCGCGAGAAGATAAACCTGTAATTGTCAAGTAATACACGTCACCTTCACTCCATCCAGTAAGGTATACGGTATCTCCGAACTTTGGTACTTCTGAGTGTGTGCGTGGCGGTTCCATCACGTCCTCTTTCATCACTTCCTCTTTCATAATTTTGCCATTACTCCTCATAAATTGCATTTGTGTTCTCTACGGCCAATGCAGTTAGCATTGACCGTAGGAACAGCTAATGCAAATGTCATTTTCGCACACTTCCCCTGGTTTTTACGACGCCAGTTCTGACGGATTGAACTCTTGAACTGCAGACACCGGTCTCCGCCATGCTACGGCCGGTGCTCGACATGACAACGTAGGATACCCCGAACTAAAAGTCGCGTGTGCGACGTGCGCGTCCGACAACGGCCGACGACAGACCGTTCTTCGTTTCCCGCAGTTTGGGTTTGAGTGTAGTCGATCAGAAATCAAGCGATCAACCGAGCAGCACGCGTGGCAGTTGAAGCGCGAGCGCGTCTTCGTCTGTTCTCGAATTCTCGGTGGTTGTTCATAAAACATTTAGAGTTTGCGCCCTACGTACACACGCGCTCATGTCATAGTTAAGGGGAAACGGTAAGGCGACGCTTAGTCACGGAGATCTCTGTGGTGCCTTAATGGGAATGTAATCCGCTGAACGGTGATCGCGGCGATCTCCTCGACGGCTTTTTCCACTCTAAGATGGGGCTGGCGCAGAGTGCAAAAATCAAAAACTTGTGTCTGTCGACTTCGCGAATTCTTTTCGGTTCACACGGACTGTAGTATGTATTTAGTGGTACTGGACGACGCTTCTCAAAATGACCTTTTCACAGACACACACATGATGACAGTGACAACATACCGTTTCACTGGGCGTCTCCCCTCCCCCTTCGCTATGTGCAGTCGATGCCTACGGGTTCACTTCACTGTTGTCTCTATCTCATCATGCCGCTTACAACCATGTGCCTACTCGCTCCTACGATGTTTGCCCACGTCCGGTCTCACGCGCCTACAACGCGGCTTTTGTGCTGTTGATCTTTAAAGGTACAACGCGCATTGCAGATGCTTAAAACCGGTTGGCGAGAGTCGCTAAGAGACTTATGCAAATGCAAGAAGATCAAAGATGCAACTACCATGCGCGCATCTCGGCCAAGCGATCTACGTGACAAGTAGAGCGCATCCTCGGGTCGAAAAGATCACATTGCGCCCACCCCCAATAAACTTTTGTCCACTCGGTGCATCTTTAAAGTGTCCGCATGGAACCAAAGTTCTGCGTCGAAGACTTCTCGACTGACGTGGTCCTGCTCCACGACGATTAGTGCCCCTGGCTGTCCTTGCGTGCGTGATAGCTCACTGTTTTTCGCATGGGTAGCTGTCTGGTCGATCCGAACACTCCTCAACGCGACATCAGCGCCATCCGTGGACCGTTCGGGGCAGCCGTTTTCGTCGCCACATTGTCTAGTTTGATCAGCTGTCGCGGCTCGTTTTTTATTCCCGAACATGCGATCAGGGTTCCAATCCAATCGCTGGCCTGTTGTGAACCGTGGTCCACGGCCTTCTAAGCGAAAAGACGACGTGATGACGCGTTGATCCCGATGTTTGATGCTGCACTAGATAGATCGAATCCTTCGGCGACTGAATCGTACCTCTAAAACCAAAAGTCAAGTGTTCTCGGTCAAGTAGACGTGATATTCGCCTAAGTATTCCGCTGGTCTCTGATGCAAGAAATGCAAATGATCCATAACTTCAACGACGCTTGGTTTCAGACACTGAGACAGAGAATAGTTATTGTCATTTGATGACTAACCACTCTGCTGAACAGCTGAAAGGAATCTCCGAGGGTTCACCGGGTCCAGCAGCGCGTGACGCGGCCGAGAAGCAGCCCCAATCGCAGTCGGTGCCCATGACCAATCCAGCATCTCCAAAGAGTCCTTCTCACCAGAAAACGCGTGTCCTGTTCTGTCGCAAGTGCGAAGGACATGGGGTTCAGGCTATTCTCAAGGGCCACGCTCCTACATGTCCTTACAACCTGTGCAACTGCAAGTCGGTACGTTGTGAAGTGCCTTCTCTCATGCACGTTTGTTTGCCCCTTTAGTGCGAAAAACTGATGAGCAAGCGCTTACACTCCTTCAACAAACGCAATAAAAGTCGTCTGGAGGCGGCAGCGGCCCTCACTGCAACACGGAATCGGCTTCGTGCCGAGGCTTTGGCGAACAACTTGGATCCCGACGAAGCCGGTAAGCCTTTCAATGCCATGACATTTCGAAATTTTGTGCTGTCGTGTTCCGATAATGTGCTTTGTGACTGGGCACGGATCACGATGGAGCGTCGAAGACGCGCGGAGTGGTTCCCTCCGCGGAAGTGCACGCAGTACCATATAGCGGTGCGCAAAACAAACAATGGAAATGATCTGATATGTGGTGATTCGGGTGGCAGAAGTCCATGTAGGCGCGCGATAAGGGCGAATTGTGCTCGGGGAATGTGCTCGCGGCGATTACCGTCCGATTGAAATCTTGATCTTTTGCTACCCTGTCGCCCGAGCTAATAATGCTCTCTGGTCTTCACGGGGCGCAAATTGTGTAGGAATACTCAAGTCCACTCGTCTGTCTCCCTTTCGGTCGCTTGCTATAGTCTACTCTTCGTCTCTCTTAGACTCGAGGAAGTCACTCGAGTCTTTACAGTTTGTAATGCACACCGCAGAAGCATTTGCGCGTCATCGTTGCGCCAGCCGGCCGCCTTTAGTTCCGCCCGCATTTTGCGCAATTGCAGAGAGTCACAAAAAGCACTCTGAAGTCACTGAGAGTTCATTGCGATCGCTCCGAAAAGTGCGTGCATCACAGATAACTCCAACTAGCCTGTAAATATTTTCGCCAGCGCAGGTTCGCCCTGGCATGAACTTCCGCAATGGTGGCGGAGCAGCGCTGTCGATGCAGATAACGCGTGCGGAGTTTGGTCGTTTACTTTTCCTTGTTGGCTCAATGGGACATTATCAGTGGGATGGGTGTAGGCAGCGCAGGCAGATTGGGACAACGTCGCCCGGGCGTTGCCGATCATTGATACCATTCCCAGTATGTCTCGCGGACTTCTGCGTAACGGGCGGCTCGACTCGTTGCTTCCGGTTCCGACGAGTCCGCGTGAAGAGTGGCGCGCAGTTGGTCACGTTGATCCCGAGCAGCAAGTGCCGCGCTGGGCAAAGGACACCTTGGGTCATTTGCGTAATGCCAACGTGAAGCCGTGCAATTCGAAGCACGTGCCCCTCTGCAGCTCAACGCGTTCATCGACGAACGCCGCACAGCAAGCACACACGTTCTCGTTTGTGCGTTTCGTTTTCAATCTCGCCGCGTACATAAACGAGCTAACCTCTTTGCCCCCCGGGTACCGCCTACTGCTGCTAGTGGTCTCCCAACGGTCTCTCGCGATCTTTTTTTGCTCCCAAACGGATCGGTCCAGTTGAACCCTGACACTGGGGCGCTGAAAGCCAAGCCTCCTTAAGATTCAGTCAAGGGAACATGTTACTCATTGTAAACGTTCTTCCAGATCTGCACCTGAGTAACCAGCCCCATCTCCTCCGCGCACTTCTCAGCTGTTCCCCCACGGGTGATATGGACGAGAACCGGAACAGTGTGATAGAATTCAACCAAGGAAGCATTCCGGTAAGTATTTCGCGCCTTTTGACTCGAGGGCACAGTAGCATGTATGAAGCGAGGGGTCATTGAGGGTCCCGCCCTCTTTGAACCCAGCGCATTCGAATCTACCACTGTCGCTCGACTACATTTTACTGAAATTTCCCCCATGCAGTAACCCTTCCTTTTGCAGAGCACGTCGACTAGCGTCAGTCCGCGCTTAGACGATACCCGTTGTTCGTCGAACAGCAACCCTAACGAAGTTAATGCTATGTCCTATGATATCTGGATGAAGCTCCAGCACAATGGAAAGAAGACCTCGACGTCTTCGAGCACCTCCGACCGCACCGCGAACAGCTCCCCTGGAACGCGGAAGAGGTCGTACGAGTACATGAAGGTGATTGACATTGATTCCTGGCAGTACTTATGTCGTTGTTTCCAGAGTTCCGACGACTCAAAGAGTGATAATGGTCACTTCTCGGCCGCGAAGGAGCAGATTACTGACGACGATGACGAGTACGTCACACTTCCTACAATTCCGCCTATCCGATGCAAGATTCGCCGACAGGACGGCGCCGAGCGGAAGTCGAGTTGGAGTGATGGAAAGGCGACGTCAATTTGTCAACCCCAGCCTGTTCACGAGAATTCCGTTATATCGGCGGCTTCTCTTACCTATGGGCAGAAATTGACACCTCCGCCGGCGTTGGTCACCAATCCCATTCCTGCGCCACAACCTTTGAACATTTCAAACTGTGGCGTGTCCAATGCAGCCAACGACAGTGCAGTACCAATGATCAGGCCTACCGTAGCCCCACATGCCCTTAACTCGCCACTTCTGAACTCCTTCACAACTGCCGCCAACGTCATGTCGACCGTGCCGCCACCGATGTCCTCTGATGCCATGGCTAATCCACTTGTCAGTGCTGCTGCTGCAGCTCCAGTATCAGCCGATCAGCGTACCGTTGAATTTCTGCAAAACGAGGTTCAAATGCTCAAGAGCTACTGCCAAGAACTGACGAAGCAACTCCAATTGCAAAATCAGCGTAGTCAAGCACACTCTTCCCTTCTGTCTGTAGCAAATCCCCTGAGTTTCTCCTCTCCAAATACCGTACTCCATCCTATCCCATCAACTGCCCCTCCCACCACCCAGTACTACGATTTAGTCCAGCAACAACTCCTGATAAACTCCCTCAGCCTGAACCCCAAAGACACCCTTCTGGACGCCCCAAGCGGCCAGTTCGGAATTCCTCAGGTGTATGGTGGCCCTTCTCTCCAGTCATTTGTTAGCCAACTCAGTTCCTTAGGCCGCGTAATGGGACATGAGTCCACCATTATGTAAGGCTTGTCACACAATTGTCGCAGGAGATCTCTAGTCATTCGTTCCACCATGGTTTAAAGTGTAATCAAGTCATACTTCGGAAAGCACATTTCCACAACTTCATACGTGTTCGCTCGCCCACCGGCTTGCAATCTTAATAACTTGTATATTTCTATAATGAACCAAATGGGAAATCAAATAAAGCTTATTGACAGTTGAAGATTCACTCCTATACCACAACATTTATTAGTTGCGTCGGCATTTCCGCTTGCAACCCTTATCATGATAGCTGTGAAGTCCGGCGTGCTCAAACCGAATATACACGACAGCACAAGGTGTGCGCCCTGCTGTATGCGACCGATGATCACTTGATTTCGTCTTCCCGATCGGTCCGTTCTTCAAGCGATCAATGATCTGCCTTTCACAATACCGGTTCTTGTGTGCTTCATCCAGTTTATAAACAAACTTGAAATTCAAAACCACTGCCTTAAAACGTCATCGTTGATAGTCGCTTAGGCATTTTGTAAGCCCTGTTTAAGCTGTACATACAAGGTGCGTCATAAGTTCTGAAACGCACATAAAACTCCCGTTTTCCCCCTTTTTAAAGCATTATTTTCACTTTTAATCGCTTTATTCATTAAAGTAAGGAGTTTGTAATCTTTATTGTAAAATTTTGACAACCCGCATTTCGGCATGGCTTCCGAAAAAACGGTACTGCGACAGTTTCGCTTTTCAAGCAAGGACGATAACGGAAAATGCTGAATCTCAGGCGGATTCAGGCCAAACGCATTCTCGATTGGTAAAAAGCAACTGAAGCCGTGAAGTATCGACACCAAAGCGGAAGTTCGCTCAAAATTCCTAGATCATGAGATTGGGGCAGTTAAAACGTGAATCTTCCAAAATTGAGAGCAATCCATATGGCCTTTCGGCTTCAAAATGAGCGAAAGTTCGATGAGGATGATTGTGATAGACGAACTGAACTTAGTATCGAGCAAAACACGCGCTGGATAAAGCAGAGGATGCAAAAATGCCGGAAGATGTTGGCGCTGGACGAATTTGCGTGGAATTGTTTGGATCCTCTTCACAGATGGAAAGCCTTTCTTTAACGAACCGATCCAAAATTCTAAAAATGATTATATAATGCGTAAAAGAGGCTCTCCTCTTTCTTTCGACTTCTCAACAATTCATTTTGGTGCGAACTCAGTCATGTTGTGGAGAAAAATATGCGGGGTAAGCGAAGCGAAAGGCGTCAGTACCGTCTATGTAGTTCGGAAATCATATTAAAGTGCAATAGGGTTATCAAAATTTCACAAGAACGGTTACTGTGGTTAAAAACTCCTTATTTTAACAACTAAAGTGATGAAAAGTGAAAATAATACTTTAAACAAGGAGAAAATGGGGTTTTTATGTGCGTTTCAGAGCTTATGACGCGCTCTGTACAAAATTCAGCTTCTTCCTTGCGTACTAGAACACATGATAATGGTACATCACGAAGTGCATCAAGCGTCGAACTTGTGAAACAGCATTTTGTTCGTGAAGCGATGGGCCAGTACGTCGATTTCGCCCAAATCCATTGAAACCGGAGGATTCGAACACTGTCCGGCTCAGCAGCCATTCCGAACTGATCCTTTCATTGGCTCCACTCCCATGTGCATATGGCTGTCGGCTGCGGGTGTGGGTATGCTGGGCAATTCTACCTTCCTAACCGTGTTTCTCATCATTTCGTCGCGAGACATTCGCACAGTATCGAAGATGTAAACGTTGCCACCGAGACGGTGGTCATAATCACAACTCGACTCACGTTGCACGTCTTCAATTTTCCACTTCAACCCTTCTTCAAAGTCGTCGTTCGCCTAAAGCTCCATAGAGAAATTCCTCCAACAAAAAACCACCTATCGCGGATTCCCGCGATCTGAAGAATTGAAATGTTCGAAACGGGATTTCGCTTCGAGAGCCACGGCTCGGTATCATTAAATTTGAATGCGCGCTGGTGGTGCCTATACAGGCACGAATGCGCTCGCGAGATTGACGCACGATGGCCATAAGTGGGTTGCCAGTTTTTACGTCCCATGTCAGTTATTACGTCTCCGATGATTTCGAGCTAGTGTCAAGCACAGCTCGTTCAATTGTTTGTTTTCAGATGACAATTGGAACTCCCAAGGACACACAGGAATGTCCCCAGTCCCAGAACACCACCGGAGCGCCAGCTGCTCCAAGCGCTGGAGCGCCAACTGCTCCAACCGCTGGCCTCCAACCTCCATCCAGTCGTTTGTAAGATGTTTGTTAATGTGCTCCGTCTACAACTGCGCTATTTAGCCCCCCGGGGTTTTTCCCGCGCAGCTTGTCCCCAGGGCTGATCGCGCGACTGATGGCAATGGATCGCAGCTCCGTGCGCCACAATGTGCCGATCCACCCACAATCACCACCACCCCAACCTCCCCAATAAGGTATATTTTTATGCATTTACGTCAGATGAAGGATGGGCAGGACTGAACTGCTTTTTATTCATCGGTATATGAATGTATTGCACGCCACTGAGACCGAACAGATGGCAATCTGAGTTTTCCATGGTACTTGTCTCGTCTCTTGTCAAAAGACATTGAACGCGTATCGAAAGCGCGCGATTTACTTGAGTAGCTTTCACGCTTTATTCACGTTTCAGCTTCCATTCAATTAGTTCATGCTGAAACGATTTTTGTTGTCATCTTCCACGCATAAATTTCTGTAATAAAGTGTTCATTTTAGAGCCATGTCTGACAAGGAGGGTATTCGCAAGGAGGTCGTTTCGGCGTTCAAATTGCGAACACTCTACTTCAAAAAACGGTAGGTTCTTTTCTTGCCGCAAGTCGTTTCCCATTGTAATGCTTCGTTCCGATTCATTGTAATGCTGCGTTTTAAGAGATGCTCTGGATTACATCGTCGTCGCGTTATTGGGCAGAGATGGTCAATATCGCAAGACAAGTCTAGAAATTCTCCTCAACTATTTATCTAAACAAAACCGTAAGTTAACATCTGCTTTAATTGATATTAATTCGTTGATTTGTCTGCTTTCAGTGAACTCTGCTTTTTTGGAGCTTAAAACTGTCGCTAGTGCTGTTGACATTTGCCTTAGAGGAACTTACTTTGAAAGGTTGGTTTATATATTTTATATGTGAGAGGCAAAGTCCAATTTTAGTGACAACCTACTGCAGATCATCGATATATTCGATGTTCCTTGCATTACCTACAGCGAGGAGCTCCGAAAAATCGTTGAAGTGCCAAAAAAATCAGTCTACTTATCAAAAACAGATGATTTGTCGGTTGCATTGCGTCGTCGATACAAGCTAGTACATCAGGTAATGTTGGGTGCGAGAATAGTAATAATTGTCTATTTTAGCGTGTTGCTCGTACGGAAGGAACGAACTTCTCAACATTTTACACCATCGAAGCACTGTTGGGAAATGCCAAGAAAGTTGATGGTGTTTCAGTTCTGGCTACTTTCCATCAATTCGAAGGAAAGAAGTTCTTCGTTACTGATACGACTGGAACGATGGAAGTGAACATTGCCAACGCAACTTACGCTGATGGATTGTTTTTTGAAGGAGGACTCTATATTTTCACGGGAACGTACGATCACTACTTGTTCTTAGTGGATCATGTACGATTGCCGACAGTGGAAAGTGGAAAGCAATCCCGTGAAAAATTTGGACGTGAAAATTGGTTTGGTGGAAGCAATCCCATCGCCGCATGCTTTCTAACTGATCTTCGTGTTGCATGCCATCGTCAAATGGATGCAAAGATTGTGGTGCTATCCGACGTTTTCCTCGATAGGAACGATGTAAGAGGACATTTGGGAATTAAAATAATGTTTTTTTCTAGGTACTACGAGCTTTGCATAAAATGGTAACTGGATTTGCAACCTGTCCGCCAGTAGCATTCATTCTTATTGGAAATTTTTGCTCAAGGCCAGAATACCACAAATCCGACGAGCTGATCTATGAAGGGTTTAAGAAATTAGCCCGTATCATTGATCTCCAAAAGGCTTTCTACACAAAAACTGATTGGATAATTGTCCCTGGTCCCGAGGACCCTGGTCTTTCTCAAGTACTTCCAAGGTAATATTGGATAGCTTTATTTACTGTAATAATGTAACACATTTATAGACCGGGAATGGATCAAGACTATTTTGAACTCTTATCTGGTATTCCTAACGTTTCTTTCGTTACGAATCCAGTACGTCTTCAATACGCCAATCAAGAAATTTCCATTTGCCGTGCTGACGTAATCGACAAAATGTGTAGGAATCCGATCCATGTTCCGGACAACACAGAGCAAATTGCATCCAATGTAAGTTGACAAAATCTTAGAGATAGATGTAGCAATTGCCACATTTTCAGTTTTGCAAGACTATCTGTGGCATTGGACATATGTGTCCTCTGCCATATTCTTTGCAGCCAATAGCATACTCGTTGGATCATACGATGTATCTCTACCCGCTGCCGGACTTGGTGATTCTAGCTGACAAATTTGAGAAATTCATCGGAGAAGTATCGGAATGCGTAATCGCAAACCCTGGAAGCTTCTCACGATCGAATTTTGATTTCTACGTGTATTATCCTGCCAACCGTAAAGTGGAGCAAAGCTACATTGATGTGGATTTGTGATCACTCTTGGCTGTTGACTGTTGACTGTTTCTCTTTTGATTATTTATTGTTCTTTCCAACGTTTTCTCAGTAAATACTGATCTCATTTTTTTACGCTGCTGATTTTTGGCTTGTTCTGCCATCATTACCTTTGTCGTTTTCTGATCCGTTCAACAGGCCGACGTTTCAGGATATGTCGTCTTCTGGGGATTCCAACTCATCTCAAGATGAGCTTGTCACGCCACTAGCAATTTTACTTCCTATTCAGCAGTCTCACCCTTTTGAAGAACGGCGTATACCCGTACATGAAGGGGAAAGCGAACAAATTAAGATTGGGCGTTCGGTTGCTCGCTGGAAGGCTAATCTAAATAATGCAATTTTTGATTGTAAGGTATGTAGAAAACATCTTCTTCTATCGTCTGCATGATTCTTTTAGGTTTTGTCACGTAATCACGCAGTACTGTTCTATGAAGAGGGCTGTTTTTATATTCGTGATACCAAAAGTAGTAACGGGACATTTATCAACAGTGAACGACTGTCAAAAAGTGGGGAGGAGTCGGCTCCTCGACCAATTCATTCAGGCGATATTCTTCAATTGGGTGTTGAAATAATCGAAAGCAGCAACAAATGTAAGTCATACAAAATAGAATTAAGCAGAATATGGAAGGAAAATATTAAACATCGGTATTTCAGCACATGGATGCATTATGGCACTTGTTCGTTTATACAACGAGTGTGGAGTGGAAGTTATCAATCAGCATAAAGTGCAGCGCAACAATGCAGAAGTTCCACGTACCGCCGAACGTACCTATAGCTCTAGTGCGGATGCCTCGTTCATTAGCCCAACTCAATTGTTTCAAATGCAGCAATACATAAAGGAGGCTATGTTCCGTGAAAAGGTAGTCTAGTGTGATTGAAGTTAATGTAAAATTTCATTCAGAACCTTGAAGAAAAGCTTCAGTCCGTCCAAACATTACTTGCCAACACAGTAAAATCATCTCAGGACACTTGGGAAGCTCTGATCAATGAGGACCGTTTACTGTCACGTATCGAAATGCTCGAAGGGCAGTTGTCCCTTTTCTCGAAGAATACCACTCAGGATGCTCTAAGGAAGGAGGTTTTTGATATGTTAGAAGAGCGAAACGAATATGAGACGAAATGTAAGCAAGTTGTCCAACGGTTGGAGGAAGAGAAGCGCGAGGCTTTCCTACGCATTAGTGATCTGGAGAAATCGCTCACAAATACAGAAAACGAAATTAACGTTTTGAACATCAAGCACCGTGATGAATTGGAATATGCCCAACGACAGACTGATCTTTTACGAGAGGAGGTTATTCTACTTAGAGAAGCGAATGCGTTGAACGTGGAGAAAGACGAAAATCGAAGAAACTCATCACAAGAAGCTGATAACCCGACCGAGTCATCGATGACCTCAAATGCAATCGGCCTTGCACAAGAAGCTGGTTCAGAAAGTGGTTCTAGATGCGTCAAGCATGCTGATAGTGAAGAAATCATCATCATCACAAATGGGCAAGACACCGGCGCTCATAATTTGGAAGACTTTGGTTTGTTACTTAATGTTTTTTTAGTACAGACACTTGTTTTAGCAAGAAAGAGTGAAGCTTTGGCCCTACAGAAGTTTCTTCCAATTTCATACAGTGATGCTTCTGAGCATGGTGATCATCGTACGAGCAGCGGATATTTAAACTCACGTGAAGGAGAAGCAGATGAGTATTTATTTTTGTCTGATACTGGAAAGTCAGAGAACACCAGTCAACACAAGAAGTCCGATGAGCTGCTCAATCAAGGGGATTTCGACGCAGCAGTTCCGAATTGTAGCGATGATGAAAATGACGCGGTCGCTCCCAGTTGCACCCATGCCATGGGAGATGTTCCGACATCTAACGAGTCCGCGTTAGCCGATGACGTAAATGACAAGGACAGTGCGCAGATGAAAGTTCCATGTGCAGAAATCACTCAACAAGGTGATCGAGCTCATGATGGGAAGCAAGCGCTGGTGGGTGACAAGAAACGTGAGGAAGACGCTGGGCAGAAGGCGAAATGTGAAGAGGACGCTCTTGGATATGATGTGTTCCCGTCAATGTCTTATCACGAGGAAAGGCAACCATCCCCACCTGATTACCTAGCGTCTACTTTCCTGCTCTGTTCAGTAGCACCGCTATTGGGTATTATGCTAATGCTGTTGGATGCTTTCTTGTCTCTGTTTACTCTGAGAAGACAGCATACTGCGAAGGAGGATTAATTTGCCGCCATATGTTTTCTCTTCATGTGCTCCTTTGTGCTATGTTGTTTTACTATGGTTCTGTTTAATATAATTAAGTTATTCATGAGTTGTAAATAATATGCACCTCTCGTTAATAATGCTGAAATATAATACCAGTAAATTGCTGAAAACCTCGACCCAAGAGTGCCCGAACCCAAATTGACACAGAATTGCGAGTTCCCCTTTTTAGCAGAATCCTTGCCGCGTTCTGAAGATGTATTTTCACTAGCCGTACTTGTACTAGGATCCACTATCCTCGAAATCTGCTTTTACGCGGTTGTTTTCGAGGAAAGGCGGCTATAGCGCAATCCAGGCCGGTCCCACAGCGATTTTATCCACATTGCTGTTTTTGAAATGCGGTCGCGACAGCGTTCCACTCGCCCGCTCAATTGATTGCTTTTCTTTACTCACGGGCGATGTGCGTGATACGGGGACAAAGAGTCTGACCGGCGGTCTAGGAAAGCGGCGTGGGGTGCTGTCAGAGACTATGCCTTTTTGCTTCATGACCGCCCTTGTGTACTTGTGGACAGCAGCCTGATTTGAGAGCGCGATTGGATATTTGGCTGGAATATTGGGAAGTGTCCGTTGTACATATTTTTCTTCCAGACAGGCATGGCAGGCGCTCTTCCTAAACGTA
>KN168539.1:56006-80437 GCA_000757755.1 Steinernema glaseri
GAAACCCAGCGGCTGATTCTTGACCCCGTTCCTGGCATTTCGGCCGTACCAGATGATAGTAATGCACGTTACTTCCATGTCGTAATTGCCGGTCCAGATGGAAGCCCGTTTGAAGGTGGTGTCTTCAAACTCGAGTTATTTTTACCCGAGGAATACCCGATGGCTGCGCCGAAGGTTCGATTTATGACGAAGATCTACCATCCCAATATCGATAAGCTTGGTCGTATTTGTCTTGATATCCTGAAAGGTATGTATTCACTTGATCAGCAAATTATAATTTTTGTTTATCATCTTCAGATAAGTGGTCACCTGCGTTACAAATTCGCACTGTGCTTCTATCAATCCAAGCTCTTCTTTCCGCGCCCAACCCAGATGATCCTCTCGCCACTGATGTTGCTGAACAGTGGAAGAATAACGAGGCGGATGCGATTAAGACGGCTAAAGAATGGACGCAGCTTTATGCGAATGGAGAGTAATTGAAGATTAAGATTAATTGATTTAAAAGATGTGGATTTGTCTTCCCGAGTATTCCGTTAATAAATAAGTGATATATCCGAAAAGGGTATTAGCGTGGTGGCTGGTCGGTCCATATGTAGCTTTCGCTGAATACTTTCACTCTAGCTGTACTCTATTTGCAGGCATTTTTCATCAAATTCAATCTCTGCTGTATTACTCATATGGCCTTTCGCCCCTTCTAGAAAGACTAAACTAAAGACTTCCTTGGCCGCACAGACCGCGAGCTTATAGTACTGCTTGTCTAAACTGTTTTTCCCATCGTATTCTTAGCTGTACTTAGATCATAGTGTCCTATATTTCGACTCCACTATTATGTTGTGGTCTCTTCGGCGGTGACTTTCGTCAGAGTCTTGTATGACGTAGTCATAAAGGCGTTGCGTTGCTCACCGATGCGTTGCGTTGCGTCTCACATCGAACCTGCTGAGTGTCTTGCGAAATACCTTGTAGTTCTATCCGATTAATACTGCTGTTATCTTATTTTTCATTGGCAGGGACGTGTCGTGCTTGTGCTGGTTGTTGTGCTTTTCGTGAACACTATCTTTACAGCTCCGCCATGACTATTCAATGGACTGTTGTTGCGGCAACACTATATGTGGAAATTGTCGCTGTGCTTGTTCTTCTGTTGCCTTGGATTCGTCCGACCTTGTGAGTTTATTCATGATTTCACGAATAGTTGTGATTTTTTAGATGGAACAAATTTTTCAAGAGTCGTGCGATGTCCGCCATTAGCCGCTTTGCCACCGTTTATTCCTATGTTGGAATATCTATTCTGGTTTTGCTTTTCTTCGGTTAGTCATTGAAGAAGGGGAAACACCTGGATAATCTTTATCCTACTTTGTAGACGCTATTCGTGAGGTTCGCAAATATTCTGACTCGCAGATAATTGAACGCTCTTCTCATATGGCTGATGCTGACGCCTTGATGCATATGCGTCTGTTCCGTGCTCAACGCAATTTGTATATTAGTGGTTTTGCACTCCTTCTTTTCTTGTAAGTAACGTGTTCGGTAATGGATAGCTCGTATACACATGTTCAGGATCATCAAGCGCATCTGTGGTCTTATCATTCGTGGGGCTCAGCTGGAAGCTGCCTCGGAAGCTGCTATCAAACAAGCCGAAAGCGCCAACAAGGTTGCTAAGGATTTGATGGCTGCGGTATGGTTTAATAGAATATTTTATAAACCGGCTTCCTTAATTACAGTCAAGTGGAGAAGATACTGAACTTGTCGATAAGCTCAAGCGTCAGATCAAAGAACTGGGACAGGAATTGAAGGAGAGTGTGGATGAGAAGGAACTTATGCAAGAGCGTCTGATCAACCTGCGTGAAGAGTATGATGCAGCAGCCAGTGCCCTCTCCCTCCAGGTAATTTCTCTTTAATTACTTTGTCATCGTAGTTTTCAGAACGCTGGAGGAGACAAAAAGTCCGACTAATCTTCTTATTTATTATTGGGCTACGATGTGGGAATGGAAAAAAAAGCTTATGGATGATGTGTAGTGTTATAGTTAAACTTTGGCTTGGTTGCCATGGTCCTCAATAAATGTTCTGTATTTCGATCATCAGGAAAGTGGAAAATGGATCCAAGGGCGTTGTTAGGCCACCAGTTCGGTGAAGTATTGTTCGGTGCTAACATTTCGGAAAGGGTAAGTACGGGAAACCACATTAGTTACCGTCATTCGCAATGCGGGAATATATTCAGACAAAGCGTTGTATATAACCACTCGAAAGTCGTAGTCCTTCTTGTTCTCTCTCTATCGCTCCGACGTCGTAGGCGCCCTTCTTCGCTACTTTAGATACCTTTAGCCTGGGATTTATAAAGACTGTCACCATTGTCATGTCGACCATTATCAGTTTGTGGGCTGATAAAACGTTTGTTTGATACGCATTCATTACGGTAGTGATATCAGGGAGAACAAAGGAGAGCATCTATAAAACCATTGCGGAGACGACACGACATTTACGGACAAAATACAAAACACATTTCTGAAAATGGATGGTAATCTACTGACTGAGTAAGAGTATGACTATGCATTTGCACTCTCAAGAAATGAGCAACAGAACTCGGTCTTCAAATCCTATGCTATGGCGGTAGGCGTCTTCTTCTCAGAGATGCAAAGTAGCGGCGAGCAGAGAGAAGAGGGCAATCGGGAAGGTCAATATCGGCACAACCTGCACATTGCAAAGGTCTTCTTTGTTGCAGAAATAGGACTCTCCTGGAAGCAGAAATAACGTAAATTTTTCAAATCTCCAGTAGACCGTCATACCTCGAACCTTTTCTCCCTCAGCCCAGTACAACTTGACGTCCAGCTCACGTTTCTTCATACTGCCATCTTCCTGTTCCTCCTCGGTGCATCCCTTGACAATCAAGTCGTGGTCTTCGTCGATAAGCTTGAAGCAGGAGCCTTTGCAGCACACGCGGCCGCTGTCACAGTCGGTCATGTCACGTCCCATGCAAGTGTAACAAGTCAGAGAGGCTCCCGCGGCATTAGCTGAGCAGTTGTAACGAGTGTCCCATGCGAATGCTGCATCTGCAAAAGGAGGAAAGGCTTCATGATCGAGGAGCAGTCCTCGAACTCACTAGCTAGCAGAAGGAAGGAAAGGAAAGCGAGAAAAGAGCGGCTGGCCATGATCTTCTGAAAAACGACAGTCGACAGCAACGTCTCAACTAAACAACACGGCGCAGAAGAACAAGTGCGCGGGCGATGCTGCTCATATGAATCGATGCCGATCAGAAATGGCGCTGTTTGCCAGGGAGGTGGAATAACCTGTTTAGAGGGGGCGCCGTGCTGGAAGTAAGGTTCACGTAGCGGACATGTGCGAAAGTGGAGTCATTGGTCCTAAAATCGATGAAAGAGTGACTTCCTGTCCTGGTCAACATGGCCTAGAGTATGGCAGACGCGACAGATGGTGGGATGGGTGTGCAAGAGGAGATAAAAGCAAAGCAACCACGAGCAATCCGCGAGAGGAGAAGAGACCTCCGGCCGCTAAGTCAAGGGCGTCGCCCATGCAACCACGACATATCGATATCGTGTTGTTCTCCCCCAGCGCAAAACAAGTCGATAGGAGGGGAGAGATGACTTGCACATTGCACGATATATGCAAAACGCCTGTTTTTTATAACCCAGTTACAAATACAATATATTAGTGAAATATATTAGCCATCCTTGATCCTTGACATCCTTGACGTTAGTTGACGCGGCGGAGAATGAAGACGCGCTGAGTCGCGTCCGGAGCACTAGCAGCGTACACGATATCTCCTCCCGTGTCGTCTCCATCGGTCTTGAGGAAGTTGACGAATTCTTCGCTGTGGTTCGGCGCAGGAGAAGTTGAGTCCATGACGCAGGTGAAAATGAGTCTGAAAGCGTTTTGACATTACATCTGACAGAAACACGAAAATAGAGGAGATGCTACGCTGCACGACCGATCGTTCGGTCTCGGCAGACCACGGTCTGACCAAGAGACCAAGGCGTCTATCGTTTTGCAAATTGTCGACTGTCTACAGAGCTCCACTTCAAATAAGAGCGGCAATCTGTTTGGAATCATGTTTGCCTTGCTATCAGCCGACCAAAAGTTTGCTGGAGATGAAGGATCAGTGGAACAGAGAATGGACTGTGCCATATAAGTCACTAGAAGAAGATAGGATCTAATATAAAAATGGTAGTTATAAGAATTTAATGGAGCGAACTTAAAACTTGAAACAAAATGACAGCATCTATTCACAGTAGTCTTCAACTTGCTGCTACCACATCTGCGTTTCACGCACTTCGCCAATAATGACTGCCGCCTTCTTCAGGGCCTAAAGGATGTGATTGTAAGAAATACAGTTGAAGACGAAACTCACGTTGAGCATTTCCACAGCCTCTTTGCGCCGTTGAGACATTGCCTCACTTTCCGATAAGAGATCATCGATAATTTCGTTACGGTATAGCTGCTTGATCAGTTCACTCTGTAAATGTTCCTCCACGTAGTTCACGAGAAAAAGCATGACAGCTTTTGGAATCCCATCCTGCACTCGTTTGCGTACAATCATAAAGTAATTCTTAATAAGACGCTCTAAAGACAAATGCTTTCTAGAATCGCAAGAAATCGAACGAATATACCGATAAGCTGACAATCCCTTTGTTCTCGGTCAGTGAGTTTTCTGGTTAGAGTATTTTCCGGAACCGCATTAGACTGGGCAAGATTCACATTCTTTGGCGATCCTGATTCGCTGTTGTCCGCTGATTTGCCGGCAAACCACCACCCCAGACCAGTGTTTGATGATTCACCGTTTTGGAGGCTATCACCAGCAGGACCAATTAGACTCACATTGGATGCCGACTTCGAGTTAATCTAGAAGAATGAAAGGCATTATAAGGACAGCTCCGATACCTTCGGTTTTGACAGTTGACCAGCAGCTGCTGTAAGGGATCCCTCCTTCTCAACACCTGGGCCATCCTTGGTCCGACTTTCCTTGAGGAGGGCGACCAATGCGGCCTCTGATGCAAATTCAGGATGTTTCGTATTGATGTAAGCGAGTTCCATGTCAATAAGATTCTCGACGAATATCTTGGTTGGACCCAATCGGCTTTTCAGAACAGTACTCACTACAGAATTGATCTTGTCGTACAGTCGTGGGAATCTCTGCATCTCCTGCTGAAAACAAATGATGCAAAGCATTAGCACCTTCTTGTTCTTCAAACCTGAATTTCAATCCCGCAATGCTGAACTATCCGCTGCATCTCCTCATGCACCAACTCGACGCAGCTGAGGCTCGGATCAGTTAGCCGCTTTATTTGACGTTTGACAAGGAGTTCGAAACTAACTTGGGGTAGAATCAACGCAGGTCGCGGTCCCTAAGAGGACATAGTATGGATCTATACATCGCCTTCAGTAACTTACTGTAGCATTACGGATAGCCGTAAGAATGTCAAGTGGTGTTAAATTTTGCAGAGGATTAATTGCTTCTAATGCGTTACCAAATGTCTCATGGAAAATGTAGCAAATACGTGCTCCGCCGCATAGTTCAGTTGTTTCAATGTTCTTAGCCGTTCCTCCGATCGTTGCAATGTAAGCCGTGGAAAATCTGGTGATAATTTGAAGCAGTGTCGACTTCTTGTCTGCTATTTCTTCTCCGTATGATGAAAGCATAGACTGACATTGCGAAGACATAGCGGTTACTCGTGATTTCAGCTGTGGCAAGCAGTTTCGGATGTGTTGCATTAGCAGCTAAACGATTAGTATTATATGTACACAAGTAGTAAGACACTACCCTGTTTAATGTTTTCGCAAGATAGCTGGTACCATTCTTCTGAGCTAGTGTTGGGTACTTCCGCAGGAGAAACGCTTGTTCGTCATTTATGCACTCACTGATCTTCTTTTTGTTGACAATATCAGCTTGAGAGCGATTAACTACGCCAATGATTCCAAGCTTAACAGGGAATACTCTGCCGAGCAAAACATCCATTGCATCAGTACCATGATCCATCAAATCCAATTTCGTGAGCACAGCCAAAGTACGACCACCTGTAATATTATGTCAAACGCTACCGTAAGCCATACCTTACCGTCTGGATCGACTTCCCGAGCAATCTTCAGCGGTTCCGATGTTGCAAAATCTTGGTTTGCTGGCGTGACAGCCAAGATAATTGAATTTGGATTGCTGATGTACGTCATAATCATATCCTTGATTTGATCCTAAATTCACCGTTTGTTAAGCCACGGCCAATAACATATGCATACCTCAATATCTGGAGGCTGATCGCCAACGGGTAGACGAGTAATTCCCGGAAGATCGACAAGAGATAAATTCACGACATGCGGCGAGAATATTTTTAAACAGATCGGGTTAGAGGAAATTCCCTGGAATATTCCTAGTAGTAACTGATGGGGAAGAAAAGAAACTAACCTTATTAGAGCCAGTGACACGATCTGTCTCGCGCTCGATCTCCTTACGGACTTCATCGAAGTTTGTGAATACCTTCGAAGAGTTATGTTCAAAAACCGCCCACGATGGTTCTTCACCATCTGTGACGAGAAAACATCTATGTATGAGGAATTGCATTAAAACATACCGTCTACAGTCAGTTCAACGGGACAGTCATCGATGTGACTGTGTACGAGGTGAAGTACAAGAGGACGGCGAGTAACAACGCCGGTACCACGCGGCAGGAAGTCACGTCCAACAATGCCTTCCAGCACTGAGCTTTTCCCAGCACTCTGAAATAAGTGGATGTTATATAGATCTTGACGGCTCTAAAACCAACCTGCGATCCCACCACAACTATTTGTGGCAGTTGGATCTCGGCTTCTCGCGATCCAATAGCTGCAAAGACGTCTTGCAACTTGCTGATCACCGGAATTAGTGATTCCATGGTAGAAGTTCACACTGCAAGATGCAATATTTAGAACATTTGAAAAGAAGCGAATTCAGCTCGGCGATGGTCCGCTTCTTCCGCTACTCCTCTTCTTCGGATTAATCTTCGCCCGTTCGGTCTTTTTGATTGTTCGCAGTTTTACCAGTTCAGATTTCATCGTTTTGGACGCAAATCGAATGGCTTACGGCAAATGCACACGGACACGACGAGCAAAGTGCAAAAAAAGGAACCACATATGAATAAGAAAGAACGAAACGTTCATTTACGTTCATTCCCGCCCCTTGTTACGAAATGATGCGATGCAAACAGCGTATGTGCTCTCCCGCGCGCAGATTTCACACGTTCGAGTCATGAGTCCGTTCTGTTGAATATCTCGGACAATGCTTTGCGAAGCTCAGCTCCAGCTCGGCTTCGGCTTAATTAGATCTTCGACAAACCTTCGGCGACCCTTCCCCCAGGCCTGGTTCAGTATCTTCAACATTTTACTCCACCAAAACCGAGACACAGACATCTCACCAATGATTTATTGCCCAAGAAGGGGACTTACAACATTAACAAACTCCGAGTGGAGCTCCCAAGGCCGCAAAGATTAAGCGCGATCGCCTCCCGCGTCCTGCAAACTAGGATTACAAACCAAAACAAATGAAGAAAAATTACCGGGCGTGCTCCTTCTTCTGGACGTCGACGCACGACGAAGACGCGCCGTTCGGCGTCCGGTGCGGATGCCATGACGACAATGTCGCCGTCCGTGTTTTCGTGATCATCCGGATCTTGGCGAAGGAATTCCAAGAATTCTTCGCTATGTCTCTGTCCAAATTGATCCATGTTTCGAGTTCTGAAAAGCGATTTGTCAACAGATGTAGATGGAGTAGATGCAACACGACCGAGCGTTATGCCTCGTCAGACCATGGTCTGGGCAAATGACTTCCATCGTTCTGCACATCGTAGACTGTCTACAAGAGCTGCAACTGTCTACGAGAGCTGCAATTCAAATGAGAGCGGCAAATTTGTCCACAGGATTGCAGAGTCTGCAATCTGCAGAGCGCTCGAAGCTGCGTGGTCAGACCAGCTGTGTACCACTCACCAGTTTACGACACTTGTTTTAGTGATTAGTGATCAGCTCCAGCTGGGCTTCGGCTTAATTAGAGGTTCGACGAACCTTCTTACGGGCGAGGCCGTACGCCGAGCCGCGTAGCGGAACACAGCAAACCCGCGAAGCGGCCGAAGGCGTCTACTGCCTTTAGATGATGAAATCTCACGAACGATTTCGCAGGTGCTACTTGTTGAGAACTTGTTGTTATTGTATGCCGACATATTGAAGAACAATGTGAAGCAGTGGTAATCTCACGACGAAGGCTGGACGCAAGGCTCTACACACGCATCCAGTTAAATGGGTTCTTGCAAAAGCAATACCTTTCTATTCATAAAATTTCCGGACGATTTGCTGACGAATTTAAGTCTTAACGCGTACTCCTCGTTTTTTCTTTTCGTTCGTTGTATACCAGTCACCAATTTGCGACACTTGTGAGACAATCACTTTATTTAACGAAACAACACTTTACAACTTTCCTTGCGAATATTTTTAAACAGAACAAGAACAGACCATAATTGAACATAAGTGAAAGGAAGGACCAGCTATTATACATGTTCTCGCTTTACCCGCCACTTAAGCAAAGCCGAATCCTTCAGTGCACTCTCGGATGGCCAGGAGGAGCATGCGATGCAACTTTTCGTAGCTCTCGTATTGCGGAAGGTCGAGTTGATTAAAGCTGAATTAGGTATTAGATTTTCCTTAACATAATCCGTTTACCATGTATGAGCCGCTGGGAGTCGATCACTACTACGAAAATCGCAATGAATAGAGAATTTCTGAACTCCATTCATTCCCTCGAGACTGGAAAATCCTTGAAGAGGAACCTGAAAATCGCTATTTGTGTTTTAAAGATGACGAAGCAAACACCTACCTTGCTAGTTCCGGTGACGAACTGCAAGAACTTTGCCAGGTCTTCTCGTTCGAATGAGCGAAGAGCCCTCCAGAACCACTGAATCTGAGGTGACGATTTCGTGTATGTCTTATACTCCGTGTTAGCACAGAGATCATCGATGTCGATGGTGGGCAAACCCGAGATCAGCAACTCTAGTTCCTGTTCGTTGAAAATAGAAATCAGCTGTTTGGGGATAATCTCGTAAAATCCTTCAAGGAAAGCGTCGAGCTGTTTTCTTATGGAGCCTGAACAAATGCAGACCGTTGACAAATAAAAGTCGATTAACTTACCGGTCATCTTCATCTGACACACCAGTTGAACGTACTCGTCTTTGTTCTCATCGGTCACCGTGAGTCGGCAGCCATCTTCCTTGAGTTGTCGCCTCGAAACAACGCCAAACTCGTCAACATCGACACTGAACGTCAGGTCGGCCACGTGCTCGACGGGATTAGTCAGCAGAAACTCGAGTGATTTGTAGTATGATGGGTCCTCCGATTCAATGTCTTGGTAACGAACTGGGAGGTTCAAGATGTGCTTGTAGAAGGCGCGAGTGAAGTAACAGTCCAGGAGCTTGTTTTCATAGATAGCCTTTGCTATGATTTTTCCAACAAACTAAATTTGCATGCATAAAATTTGCGATATTTGCCAGTATCGACTTACCTTAAAGTAGTCAAGATGCTCTGGGTTTATATAGGACGCTTTGTTGATCATGTAAGTGGCACGATCTCCAGGAGCGGCGGTGAACAGGGCGTAGTTAGGATTGAAAATTTCCCTCGTGATGATGGAGAACCACTCGCGCAGAAGACCTCCAGCATCCTGTCCCTCTTCGCTCTCAAACACGACATAGAACCTGGATTTCCAGTCGTTCGCTCTCAAGCGGAACAGCTCACGGAAACTGTCGCTAAACAGGTGACTACGACGGACACGAATGCCAACATCGTCTCGGCGAAGGCTAAAAAGATGATATATGCAACGTTCACAGTCATATTACGCCATACAAGGTGCGATCGTCCCGCTCTCGGCGATGAATCTCTTTGCGGAAGAATTTGCGCTTAACGTCAAAGTCCAACATCTTTGGAAATAGCATTAGCACGCGGAAAGATCCATTCGCTTCCATAAGCTGGCTGCCTGACACTCGCAAAATTTGGTTTAGAACCCGCCGATGAGCTTCTGAAACGAAATTACTGTTACTGTCTAAATTACAGAAACGTACCGGCGAAGTCGTGGATTTTACCCAAGTTAGGCTCCAACAAAGAATGCTTCTTCAAGTAATCGGTAAGGTCATTGGGCAGATCAGAAGGGGTGTGTACCAAGAAGAACGCTTCGGTTGCTGCTTGAAGAGTGACTACGGCGCGTTGGCCAGAAAAGGCTTCAAGTTTGGTCAAGCAGCTGCTAAGGACATCCCAGAGTGGATCGAGGTTACTCAAAACCACGTAATCTTCTAACGCCTTTTCGTCCTTTGGGGTATTTGCGCCGTCGGCTTCCGTCTCTCCGTCCTTTGATTCACTAGTTGAAGCACCTTCCGCATTGGCCCCTTCAGCAGCCACCCTGGGCTTTTTCGCTTCACTGGAGACCTTCTTTACCTTTAGCTTCTCCATTTGACGAATACTGCTTCTGATTGCAAAGATGGATTCAAGCGCTTTCAAGAGTTCCTTCTGTCCACTCAATTTCATAGATGATAGCTTTATGGCGGTAGACTGTGTATCTTCGTCCATTTCTCCGTCTTGTGTGCTTGGTTCGGTTGTTTCAGCCTTCGAAAGTTCGCCATTCAACGACAATAGTTCAGGCAAAAAGTAAAGTCCGAGAGATTCTACAGCTTTCATGAGGAGCTTGAAAATCGCATCTTTCGCTTCATTTCCAAATGCTCTCGCTGATTCAGCAAGTAGTGACCGTCCATCGTTAACAGCTTCTACCGAACAGTTCTGTTCCGTAATGCGCTAAAAATGCCATTGAAAAGATGTAAGACAGCTACGCAACATACCTTAACCGCCCAGCGGAGGGAGTTCTCCAAATGTTCGATGCTTTTATCGTAAGTAGAATTGTCAGGTATTTTTTGGAAAACCTAAACGTGAGAAATGAGTTTCGGGAAAATCGTAAATACCATACCAAGTAGCAAACACGTAGAAGGCGTTCGTGGATGACATTTCCACCGAGGTGCCAATCGTGTTCGAGGCCATCAAGTAGAGCTGCGATGGGAGCTTCAGAGAACGCAGAATACTCGATTTGCAACAATTCCTTTGGAGAATCATCATGGAGCTCGTTCATTCTGAATGAATTTTGAGATTAAAGAGTACTTTTCATTATTCTCAGAATACTCACCTTTTCACGACACTGAAGAAATCAAAGTTCGGCGGTTCGACTTCATCAGGCTTTGGTTTTATGGAGCGCATAGTTTGGGGCAAGAAATGGGAAGGATAAGCGCGCGCAATATTCTGAAGAGCTTCTAGGATATACTTGGCACTTGTCGGAATTAAGCGAGGATTGATGAGTGCTGTAATGGGAAAGATAACCAGTCAACCTACAGTCACTGCAGCACCTGTGTTATATCCTTCCGGAAATATAACAATCTTTTCGTTCCTACCAATCCCACAGTCATGGGTTAACATGTCCAGCCATGTTAGGTTTCGACCGGAGTAGTTGACGTAATCGATACCAGAACCTCCCATCGGAAACACTTGAATGAACTGCGTCAGAGAGCGAATGATGTAGTCACAGGAAGGTGCGTGAGTGCAGAGATTCCTAATCAACTTCTGAAAGGGAGAAGACTTAAAAACAGATTAATGACTATGTGCCTACCACGAGTTTGTTTGTTGGAAAGAGAGTCTGAATTCTGCCATCATCAAGAAGCAGGAAGAGAAGGACTGTTGAGATGGCCTCAGCGTTCAGGAACTGGACAGTATTCAGAGTCGGTGTATCGGAATTGTTTCCGTACTCCGTCCTGTCGTAGTTTAGAGGGACACGCCGAGTAGGAGGGAACTGCGATACCGGGTTCATCATGCGAGCATATCGCATGGCTTGCTAAAAAGTCACATTACCACAAGTACTTGAACTTGCCATACCTGTTGCTCTAGGTTCGCTCTCAGTCGTCTAGCTTCGTCAGCAAAGTTCTGCGGCAGAACTTGAATTACCGAGTCGTCGGCATCGGCCAGAACCTGTGCCCGAAGGGAGGGTGGCAGAGACTCGAGCAGTGCTGCCGGGTCGACGGGATCTTCGACTGGCGCAGCCGCCGGTGGGTTTTGCGCTTCTCTGGCGAGCCGTACATCGCGCTCGTGCTGCTCAATAAGTTCCTGTTGGAGCTCTGGAGGTAAAGCAGCCAAGAACTCCTGATCTAATGGTGGGGGAAGGTTCGACGGAGCGTCTTCTCCTTCCTCATTCGCATTATCGTTGGAAACCGGTACTGGAGCGTTCGAAACAGATGGTTGACTACGGCCCTGCTGTCGGAGATGATCCCGGATGACTTCCCGACGCATATCCTCTGGTAATGCCGCCAGAAAGGCGGGATCAACACCATCAGGAATTTCAAGATCTATGACATCAATGTATCAGTCATCACATCGCTATTTACCTACCTCCTAGAATTCCTCTAAGTTCGGAATTGAGATTTTGTGAAGTACCGCTTGGACCAGGTTGATCCATGAGTCCGGACACTCTCGGCCATACTTCGCCGTAGCCAGGTCGAACGGTGGTAGTCCTGTCGTCGTTTAGAGGGACACGGCGAATAGGTGGTAATAAATAAACAGTAGCCCCGACTCTTTCAAATGGAGTGTAAGGCATTGTAGCAGATACGTCGTTCTCTTCATCGCTTTCGTAAATTTCGATATCCACTGGAACTGCGGTAACTTCGCTTAGATTGCTCTGCGCCTCGATTTCAGCTCTGTGTCTCTCATTGGCTTCAATGGCTTCTTGTTTGCGATCCTCACCACTAATAGACCAGAAGTCAACTGAATTCTACAACGAATTACGACTAGCACGTCTTGTAAATCTGGGCCTAAACGTACCATTTTACTTGCTTCGGCTGTATAATACGCTGTGACCAAAGCAAAAATGTACGTCACTGATTTGGCATCGAAAATGCGTGACGAGTCGATGTAGCGTTCCAACGCAGTAGGAATGACGCTGGGTTTTGATGCGCCCATTCCGAACTTACGTCGCACTTGACTTTCTCCCATGAAGTCCCGGCCGTCCTACAAACATATTGTTTATCACCAGAACAAGGTCGAAACACTCTCACCCGAAGACGAAAGTCGATGAAGGCTTCATCAAGCGTTGAGCTTGTGAACATGTGCGCTGGAGGGTAGCGGCGAACAGCATTCTGTCGATGAAGCGATGGGCCAGTACGTCGATTTCGCCCAAATCCATTGAAACCGGAGGGTTCGAACACTGTCCGGCTCAGCAGCCACTCCGGACTGATGGATCGCGGCTCCACTCCCATGTGCATATGGCTGTCGGCTGCTCGAGGGTGTGGGTATGCTCGTCGGTAGAGTGAGTTGTTGATGTATGGAAGCGCTCCGTCGCCTGCGTTTGCCGTCGAAACAAACTCGCCACCGGTGTTATCGGCTCTTGCCGAACGGCCGTATAGAGCTTGCATATCTCCAAGACTACCGTTGACAAAGTCATTAGCAAAGCCGGCTCGAGGACCCTGAAAACTCCATTTTAGACCGCTGAGCAATTCTACCTTCCTAACCGTGTTTCTCATCATTTCGTCGCGAGACATTCGCACAGTATCAAAGATGTAAACGTTGCCACCGAGACGGTGGTCATAGTCACCACTCGACTCACGTTCCATGTCTTCCAATACTTCTTCAAGGAGTCCATCCACCTGAGACATATCTTCCTCATCACCTAAAATATCTAAGACATTCGCTAAAAGACATAGTGACACATGACTTACCTGGATCGTCGTCCAAATCATCCAGCCCAAAGCCGTCACCCTCTTCTTCATCCTCGTCCTCCATAGCCTCTCCATACCACTCTCGTTCGTGACTGGTCCCTTCCATCTCCATGAGCTCATCGTCGTCGTCTTCCTCCTCCTCCTCCTCGTCATCGTCATCGTCATCGCTGACTACTCGGTCGCCTATCTGGACGTTGCGGTGATTATTATCAGGTGGGTAATTTGGTTCAGGAAAGCCATCGATCGGGCCCAATACGTCAATAGGCTCAAGCGTGTCTTCAGCGTTGTCCATATCGAAGTTGAAGTTGTCCATATCGGCTATGCGAATCGGATCAATTATGGGCGCTAGATAGTCTTGGTCGTCGTCAATGGACATCGCATCGACGTCATGAGTCCGTTGCTCGTTGACTCCTGTTGAAGAACCAGCTGTTTGCGCTCCCAGGTCCCGTTTCTTCAAGAACGTGGAATGTCGCGAGAGTTCCTCGACAGTGCGGATGATGGATGCGGCCAAGGCCATTGTATCTTCTTTGTCACATTGCTTGATGCGCCACACGGAATTGACCAGGTCGTTCAGAATTCCGCTTTCTACAATATTCCAGAAGATGGCGTTGTGATTCCCTTGTCGTTCTATAGTCTCATGGCTCACGTCCGCATTCGCCGGGCAGGCATCACGAATCTGCAAAATTAGATTGGCCAGCTCCTGGATGTCCTCCACGGCCTTCCTTCGACTATCCTGTGCCGCTGCAGTTGTGATACAACTCTGCAGCGCAGTGACCAATGCCTTCTGCGCTCGAGGAGAGTGTGTTGCAGCAGCGATGGTCTTCAGAAAAGCTCTCGCCGCACCACTAACATTCCGGTCTTCCGAAGAGATGACCAATTTGATCACAGTCGAGAATACATCTTGCTGCTCGTGACAATCGACTAGAGAGCCGGCGATGCAGCTGTAGTTCTTCGTGAGCTCTGCGAGGTTCCGGAGTAAGAAGCTTCTATTGATCAGCTTTTGTTCGTCATCGCCACAGAGATTCTTGAGAACGAACTTCAGAAGCGCGCGTACCACTTCGTCCGAGTAGGAATAACAACCGTACTGCGCGGCCAAGTCTTCGTAGGTCGTTCCCTCGTTCAACTCAATCGTGTTGTTGTTCTTCGACGTAATCTTGTCGAAGACTCGTGCGAAAAGGAGAGAGTCACGTGCACCCAGCGGAGACAGATTGTGTATGATGTGGAGCCAGTCCTTAGTACGTCCCTCGCGAGGGCGATACCAGCGACCAGCAAATCCAGGTCCCGGGTAATTTCCAGAGTTCGGTACGTTGTTTTCGCGAAGAGCGGTCTTGATAATTTTTTCAAAAGACTGGGCTTGCATTACTTCGTCATCGAGACAGTGACGAATGATGAACGTGACGTAAAGAGGGGATAAGCTCACCGATTTGTGACAGGTCAAAGAAAAAATGTTCTCCAGACCGTTCGCCTGAATTAATTGTTAATGGATGAAATGTACACAAAAAGCCTCTTCTTACCTCGATGAAGAAAGGAACAAGAGTAAAATCCTTGGTCAGACGAGCAATGGTGCACAACAACGCATGAACGCAGTCAGCATCCACACGCTCATAATGGAGGAGTTTGAGACAATGGTCCAAAACGTGCTTCCTCTCCTCACCATCTAAGATTGAGGTGTAGTCCTAAAAACATTAAATTGTGACCCTTGACTTATGAGAAACAAGCACAAACCTGAGAAAGAATATTTTTCATGTCGACTGATTGATTCAGGCTCACTTCAACAGCCAATGGAACTTCGGAAGAAACGATGCCTTCGCCGAACACGACAACCATGTCGGTGAAGTTAACAGAGACAATTCCGTTGTCGAGTTTCAGACCCTTCACACACTCGAATCCCAAACGGTAGCGTCTATCCAACGTATCCGATATCGCCTTTGGGAAGTTAATCCAAGAAGATTTGTTGGGTTCGTTCGCACCGAATCCCTCGTTCACGTAGTTCCAGTACTTCCACTGCGCACGATACACACTATCACAATACAACTTGCGCCGCTTTTCGAAAACTGCCGTCTTTTCAGCCAAGTCAATGAAGAGAATCAGGAGACTCATCATCCTAAAGTACTGATTTAAACTAAAGCTCTCGCCATTCATGACAGACTTGGAAAACAAAGGTGTGGTGCCCTTGCGGAAGTCCAAATAGCGGAAAAGTTTCATGGCCTGCTGGACCATTTTAGCCGTAATTAGGTGAGCAGCAATAGAAGAAGGAAGCTTCGGCCAGAGAAGACACAAGAGACGCATGCGCAAGGCGAGCTTCTCGAGAATCGTTGTCTCTTCTTTAGTAGTTTGACTTTGAGCTGCCTTATCCACAAGTTGGTTTATCTCTTGCATAAAGATTTGGTCGACAAGTTGCCGCTGATCTTGTCCATCCAGCTCTTGAATGATCACGTCCAGGAACTTTGCTATACCAATAAGGAGGAAATCGTGATTTTCGGCAAATCTCAGATACATCTGAAAGACTACATCGCAAGCGTTGGAGAGGAGAGACTGAAAAAAACACATTTGAAAGAGTTGAAAATAAAGTTGTTCAACGTTACCTTGGTCACTTCCTCGGCTGCAGTATCTCCTTCCTTCGGTTTTTCTGGATCTTCAAAATGTGCTTTCCTTTTCCTTGCCCTTCTTTCCTCCGCTGTTGGCAATCTAGCAGGCTGGTTTTCGTGTCCGGCGTACTGCGACAGAAAGGTTGCTGCTTGCTCAGTCCTTCCGAACATGCGGAAAGCGATGTTAGATTGTCGATCCGTAAAGCCCATTTCTGCCACATCTGCCACTTCGTCCGTGACGGCCAGCACAGCTACGTCGGGGCCTTCGTTTTTCTGCTGTTCGTAGAAACCCATTTTTCCGAAGGCAAGCAGACCGACAAACATATCGGTGTAAACAGTGAGACAGCGGCTCAAAATACGAGCGTTGTTGTCACTAAACGCATTCTCTCCTTCGCGCTCGTTGATAGCAGTGTACACGGACATAATACAGTCGTAGGTCTTCGATCGGAATAAATGCAGGAAATTCTTAATATTGACTTTTGCGCATCCGAACATATAATCCTGTTGCTTCGGGATCTTCACCAGTCTTCCCTTTCCATGTTTGCAATTATTCAGGAGAACGGTTAAGCTCAACCATGCCTCGAAGAGGTGGATGATGCCTGGGGAATCAAGATTCGAACTCAAGTCCTTGAATGAATGACAGAACACTTCGTAGTAGCCGCTAACGTGGAACCGTGTGATGAGAGCAAAGTAGGATAATGTCTGTTCCGTCATAAACATTATTCTCAAGAAATCGACCATTGCAGCACGGAAGATATTTCTAGAAATACGATTTTTATGCATGAACATGGTAAATAACATACCGGGTCCTCGGTGCAGGCAACAATCCTTCCCATTGGAGGTTCTTCATGATCCACTTCAAGGACTCGTCAAT
This sequence comes from Steinernema glaseri, assembly GCA_000757755.1. Taxonomy (NCBI): domain Eukaryota; kingdom Metazoa; phylum Nematoda; class Chromadorea; order Rhabditida; family Steinernematidae; genus Steinernema; species Steinernema glaseri. Next base: position 73,214 of record KN168539.1, read on the forward strand.
CAAAATGAAGGCGTTCGGACAATCACTGGACATCTTCTCAGCGTAGCGCTTATGCGTCACGTCCGTAATCGAGGAGACAATCGTGCATTGCACTTCCGCAATCAACTTCTGAATTTTTGCAACCATTGTTATGTAAGTTGTCTGCTCCGGTGTAATGATGACGCTTTCCGGCTCACATAATAGAGGCACAATGGGAACGGTAAAGTCCCGGAGAACCTCTCTCCCTTTCTTGACCTTCTTGGTATCCAGCTTCTCTTCCGATGACTCCATCATCTTCGTCTCCCACGCACACAGCTCCCAGGTCAGAATGCGGAACCACATAGCGATGTTGTCCATGCTGGGTTTTCCGTACTGCGAATTCAAGAAGTGCTTCATCAGTAGGGCTCGGATATCGTTTGACTGACTGCTCATCACAGGTCTCTTCAAGAGAGTCACGAGAATTTGTACAACGGAGCCGACAGAACAGACGTCCTCCATGACCATCTTGGACAACTCCTTCTTTGGCGAAATTAGAAACGCCCCAGTATACGTGTCCTCGACCTGCACCTCGTTCTTTTCGTTGTCGTACTTTGAGCAGCCAGAAGTCACAACATTAAGCTCATCAAGCACATCTTCAAGCACGGCCGTGTTGTATCCATTGAGTAGCAGCGTCTTGATGATGTTTGCAATGTTAATATGCAGTCCGTTCTGATGCATTTCAATACATGCTCGTCGGGTGCAAAGCAACTTGATCAGCTTCTGAACAATGCCCAAATCGATGAAGAGACGCGCGTTGTCGCTGTTGATGTTGGGACAAACCATGGTTTCGATAACGCGGACCATGTATGTGGCATACTCACCAATCGGGACGACTGACACGTCTCCGACGGCAAATCCCTCCGACGGGATCACTTCCGAGTATTCACAACTGCTCGCAGCAGATGCCAGCGTCTCACTGGTTGCCGTGTCCATGTTGCAGTCATCATCATCATCCTCGTCGTCGGAAAGCCCTCCATTTCCCACTCCGTTACGTAAATTCCGGCGGCCTCGGAGGCGGGCGGTACGAGAAGTGAACGGATTATCCCGAGGTGGGTCCGGCTCCTCAGGGGAGGCTGGATTTGTGTTTTCATCGAGTTCCATCTCCCCATTCTTAATGGCGATCGCAGTCGAACAGTGATATACGAGCTTGTTGTGTGTGTTCTCCGCTATCTCTCTGATACGATCAATCGCCTAAATCAGTTTTAGTTATTGCATACAGAGAATGTAAGAAACTCACGTTTGCAAGCGCTTTGTAGAGTTCTCCACGAAGGCTAGGCTGGTGTCTTAGGAGTTCCTCCAAGGAATTGCCGAGAGTGGGGGCAAATTCCGCGATTCCATTCTTCTTCTTTTTAGAGATAGTCATGAATTTCGTGGACAAAATAATGTCAACGATCTTCTCAAACGCCCTGAAGTTTCTCACATTTTCGAGACCACGCTCGTTTAGACACAGCGCCCCCAAGGTGCTCGGTAGATGCGAAATCATGTCGCGATTGATTGGAGTCTCGTTACGGAAGATTGCATTAATAACGGCTCCGCACACTCCGTTGTTTTGGAGATGAACGAGCTTTGTGGGTTCCTGGTAAATGAAACTTGTGACGAGGGAAATGGCGTTGTAGAACAAGGAGGCGCCATAAAATTGACTGTTCTCGAGAACTTCGATGATGGCCTCCGGGAGATCTCCGTCCATAACTGAAAAAAATGAAAGTGTTAAAGAAACTCTAGTTAGTAAAGGACATATTGAACATATAAGCAAGCAATACATATTGAAAGGCGATATTAACTTACTTGCTCGGCATGCGTCGGCGAAGTGTTGGTCGGTCACAGACTGTTTCAGGAAGTTGAGAACCGATTTGATGAGGGCTGCTCTCTGGTGGTTGCAAGGGTCTGCGCCCATGTGAGTTTCCTGCCAGCGTTTGCAGATATTTACTTCCATAACAAAGCGATTCACGGCAGCCTGAATTCCGCCAGAAGCGTTGAAGTTGCCGTTCTCTGTTGCTGTAATGATGTCCACCACTCTGATTGCCCGAGTCAAGAATCCAATGTTCTCGGGGGCGATAGTATTGGAGGAGATGACGTCGAGAAGTGCGTCCATTATCGATGATGATAAGTTGAATTCAGCGCTTCTTGGAGCTGAATGCAGAGCTCGTATATGTTAAGAAAGAGACCATGACTTACTCAGTCTGTGGTTGGCGGGAGCATCATTGCCTGCGATGTGGTATAGAAGCGAGAACAACGCCGTCGCAAAGTAGCTGCTCATATGTCCGGGTTTTCCAATCAGATTCGCCTTCAAGTTGTCAACACAGATTCTCGTCACAACAGAGACATATCCATGGTACGTATTGGCTCCGGTGGCGTCGACTATGGATCTCAGCCTTGATCTGATTTTTTGGTCAGGAATATCGGAAAATAAGCTTACCGGCTCTGTTTGTCTACAAGGACCATACTGGTCAATGTGCGCAATGCTTCTCCCTTGAGTTTGTCAAATGTTGGATTTTCAAAATTCTCATGGCGGTGAAGCATGTGTCCAATGTCCTCGATCAGGGTAGTTTTCAGAAGCGGGTGAAGAACTTTAGGAGCTTCCAGCCGAGAATAAGCTAAATATCCATTAAAGGTAAAGATAATATTAAGGCAACGTACACATAATAGAAAATGCCATGAGACGAGCGATGACGACGTGAAGACGTTCCTCGTAATTCCGCATGGCATAAGCCATCCTGACTCCGGTCCGAATCAGATGCTTCTCGGCATCATCGATTGGGCCCTTTTCTGCGATGTCGCTCCACATTTCTGCTACGGTTTTTACGGTGTACTAAATGTATATAATGGTTTATTTAGAAAGGAACTTTGCACATACGTCAGGCTCTGTAATGATATACGTCGTGGAGTCGCTGATTGTCATATTGATGGGAAAATACTTGCATGAGAAATCAGGATCACAAACGCGATTCATGCTGATTTCACTCATCGAACCGTCCCAGCACTAAAACTATCCATCAAACTTTGTAAACTTTTGCGCTTTTACCATGATCAGAGCGATCAGCCGATGTCCGAGCTGCTTCTTCAAATCCTTCTGGATCTGCGACCCGAAGCGCGACCTCTTGCTAATTGTTAACAGAAATGACAACGTTTTCGTAACGAAAACGATATCTTCAGAATCCAGGAATTCAACCAGTCGCTAGATGACACTCTTATAAGAATATCATTTAATGATTGACTTACGTCAACTGAGGAGTAGACCGATCGCGAGAACGTATTCTCGTAGATCATCCACGAGAATCTGAAGATCTGTTGCATAAGTCTTTTTGCTTCGGGGACTCGGTCAACGATCTTGCGTCCATCCTTTTCCTTTAGGGCATGTTCCATATAGGTGTCGAACTTGTTCAACGCTGGCATCCAACGCTGCAGCTCGGTCTAAAAAATTTTCTCTGAAGATAATCCAGAAAAATATATTACCTTAGGAGCATTTGGTGGCCACTCCGCTTTCTCCAAATAGTCGGATAACGGGGTCCCTTCCAGGTTTAACACTTGCTGAAGCATTTCATTACAAGCGGGGTGCTAAAATACGTTAGAAGTCTTTCGTCTTTTGTGTAGCACTTACTAATTCGCCACCACCGGGTGGCTTTCCACTGGTAGTTGTTAGCTTCATTTCACCTTAGTAACTGTCATGCACAATCAGGTGGTATTGATTGAACGCACTGAAAGAAGAATTATCATTATGTAAAAGTCAACAAGCACAGCGTTCGGTCCGACAACAATTTACAATGAAGACACAGCGAAATTTATGTTTGCAAATATCCAGATTTAATAGATTGTCGAAATCAGGACTTTTCGATGTTAAGCACGGTGTCGCACACAACTTGCGTAATCATATGGTGCGCGCTAGGCGGGGCTAACCACCGTCTATCGAGCTGTAGGTTACGCCGCCGGGCGTGAAAAACAGCGGCTAACGCCACGACAGACGGACAGACAGCAGTGGCGGCGGAAGAACTGATACGAAGTCAAGCGTTACGGGACCCGCCGCATCCGACCGACATTCGGCCTCGCAATGCCTTCCTACGAACCGTCAACAAGAAGCATAAATGGTGCGAGATCGTGCCGAAGCTGCAAAAACAAACAAAAACATGATAAAAATGGAGCAAAACATCGTCCCCAGCTTTCGAATTCAACAGCGCTGCGCGGACGAGAGGGAAGGGGATCGCAGGCGAACTCCCCATCATTCACGATGGAACACAAACTCTTGGAAATCCTGATATCCCGTACATCCAACTTCACATATTGACGCTGCGCATTGTAACATTGAGTCTCTTTGAATCGACCCAACCTCTCCTTCGAATCATAGTCCTTAATTTGGGATTGTTGAATACAATACAAACATCAACACAAAGAAGAAAGTACTTATTCCAGCGCACATTGGCTGCGAATCCAACTCTAGACATCTCCCAACTCTGCATAATTAAAGCTGAAGCTGTCACATGGACCAGTCGGGCTCCAAATGCAATATCCACCCTCGCTACGGATTCGTCATCTTCATGATTGGGGAGAGATGGTGGATCGTGGTCGTGGCGGGACCCTCACCAGTTTGAATCGACGGCGGTCTTCTACCCTGAAACGAATTGTCTCTGTCCGTCTGCACTCTCTCACATCGCACCGCTCGGACGAGACGGTCGCTTCTGAATGAGGTCGACGGCAAAGGGTGGTTCTTCGTGCTCCTCTGGGTTTCTGCCCCAGGCTGGGATCCCGCCGCGATCAGGAAGGCGGCGGATCCATGGCGAGGCTGGTCCATTGCACTTTGGAGACCGGCTGACCCATGTGGCAACTCCGAATGGGGTTGACCAACAGCTAAATTTTTGGGTTAGGGGATAGCATTCGTGCTTCCCCGCATAAATGTTGTGACTTCTGTGGAAGAACCTACAGAGGAGGGTTTGGGTTTCGCGAAGTCGACGACTTTCGAAGATGTCAGCGAAGTTGGTGAGCGTTAAATTATAAAGTGTGCCATCTACTCTCTGAGAATACAAACTTGGGATTGAGGCGACACACAACGCTCCTCTTGGAAATTGTTTATTCACTTACAAATTACATGGAAAGTGCGCATATGAAGGGTTGGTGGTCGTCTCTAATGGAGCCCAGAAGTTGGTGGGGTTAACTTTGTCTTTTTCCGATTCTTCCTGTGCAGACATGAAGTGGACATCTGGAATCCAGCGCCCTATAGGTATCCTTTGGTTAAACGTAAAATTTGAATAAAGGGTCTGTGATGTTGTGACAATTTCCCCTTGTTTTGGGCTGTTGGATAGAAATGCGACGGAAATCTAGTATATCTCACCTGCTCTCCACTCGACGACTTCCCGGACGGCGCCTCCCATTTCGCAGAAGAACTGGACCAGTGGTCGAAGAACTATCTCGCCGCCGTAGATCGCGAGAGCCGTTGTCTTGATCACCAACCGGGAGGCTTCGACAAGATGGTCTTCCGGCGTCGACTCTGGGCTACTCGTGGACGGACTGTAGTCTAGAAGGTGGGGCTGATCGGCGATGTGGGGGCGATAGACGAAGGGGAAAAGGAGTTGAAAAGTGGAAAGAAAAGCGAGATTGGAACTCCTACGGGTGGCATTGCCGCCAAGTGCCACTTCGATGAGATACAAAAATTCTCCATCGGAAGATCTCCATCACGTCAGATGATGTTCTACACAATGCCGTTCCGTCCTATGTTCATTGATTTTTAAATGCGAATAGCCTTATTTGGAATGGTTTGGACTGCGCTCACTAAAGGCATTCCACCTTATCGAAGTCACTAATTCTTATGGCATGTAAAGAAAGAGGAAGGGAGCCGGCTATGTTCTACCCGGCTGTGATAGCATCGGCCCATCTGAAAAACCCGGCTTGGTGTTGGAGTTTGGTATCACACACCGAACAAGCACCTCATTTTTTCTGTGCTTGCACTGATATACAGCGAGCAAATGTGTCTGCAGATAAGCACAAATGTTGCACTAGTCTTCGTCTCCACCACATATGGCACTTTTATGAAGTGAAATAGAAAGTTGGAAATGCCGAGCCAAGGGATAAGCGCAACTGCTTGGGTCCATCTGTTCAGAAAACGTTACAAAGGCGGTGTTCGAAGATAGTGCTCTATCGGATTATGAGCATGAGGATTACCGTCTTTGAATTATCAGGGCTAGCATTTCCACCGTAGCGACCCTGTGGTTTTTGTGTCTCGTGTGATAAGGAGTTTGAGTTCCTTAAAAGACGCCTGTAGAACCCTCCACAGACGTCCATCATCAACATGAAGGCGCATCTTTGTCTCCTGGCACTCCTCGCCACCCTTCTCGCCGTTGCCCTGGGCTCTGCGTATGTGGAGTATGGCGGTATTAGCGTAATTAACGAATGTTTCAGGCCCGGAGCGGAGATCCAAGTGAACCAACGTGGTCTCGATGCTTTCGCCCAGACCGGAGTTTCTCTTCTCAACAAGCGCATCCCTGGCATGACGATTCCCGATGCCAGCAGCCTGATGTCCGAAGCCATGCACTTCAGCTGGAGCCTGTGGAACATCAAGATTGACAACTTCCATGTTGATGAAACCAGAACCGGAGTGAGCGCCGAGCCTTCTAACAAGCTCAACGTTCATGTAAGTGAATATGTGGTGAGTGTAGAGCTAGGTTATGGATTTACAGATCGTCGACCTTTCCTTCGGAATCTCTGCTGACTACCGCTTCAAGGTGAAGGAGGGATGGGTTCACGCTAGCAAGTCCGGCAGCATAGAGTGAGATCCACTATCAACAATCGTTATATGATAATTCTACTTGTAGTGCGACCACTTCGGGAGCTAGCACGTCTGCAACTGTTGCCATTACTTCCCAGGGAGGACATCCTCATTTGAGCTCGGTTTCCTGCTCTGCCAATCTTGGAGACTTCGACATCAAGTTCCATGGAGGGCTTATCTCCAAGATCATTGATATGTTCCACAAAGCTATTGCGAAGCACCTCAAGTCTAAGCTCAACGACGTCATCTGCACCCAGGTCACTAAGATTGTCACCGAGGACGGAAACCAAGCTCTCGCTGGACTCGACCTTGAATTCGACATGACCGGCGAAGCTGCCGGATTCCATGTTGACTACTCTCTGACTTCGAGCCCGTACGCTACAAACCAATACATCGGAATTCCCGTGCTTGGCAAGTTCTGGTATAATGGACACCGTGACGACGCGGCCATCCCG
>KN168539.1:80447-90900 GCA_000757755.1 Steinernema glaseri
CTGTTTGTGAAGTCTTCAACAATTATTAAAAATATAATTTTAGCTCTGGAACGAAGCTCTTTCCGCCGTCGTCTCCGGCATCGCTGATGAGGTTCTCTCCAACGGAATCCCTCTTCCGAACATGAAGAAGACTACTCCAGTCAACCCCAAGTTCATCTTCAACGCCAACGAGTTCCTCGTTTGCAGTGACTTGAAGCTCAGCCTCTAGATGAGTCATCGGCATTTATAATGCATCATCTTGAAGGACTGCGATCAGTTCATCCATGTAAAGCTCTTTCGTCTGCCACAATCAGGCTCATACAGTAACAATAAATAGAAATGAACACTGAAAAGTTCTCAAATGGGTTGTTTGCTGGAATTGTGAACTGGATGTGTCCCAAACAGTTAATATTGCTTTGACTTGGACAGATTTGAAGGCAGGTCTGTTCTGCAAGTGCTTTTTGCTTCGCCGTTTTTATGCTGACGCCGCAAGGACGATAAGAAGTATTGTGACGAAATCCATGAGATGATCAGGTCAGCCCAGGGAGGCTGTTTGACACAAAAAAAATTAAAAAAGTATGGAAGCCGTTGCCTATTGACGTAGTATGCTACATTATACTCGATTTATTTAGAAACCAACGGCAAAGCTCCGGAATGCTTTGAATGCCCGAAAGCCTGCTGTTCTTCGACAGATAGTCGATAACATATAACACATACGTACTGAGCGGGTCATGTGGTACAATTCACACGGTTTATATAGAAAAAGATGATAGGTAGACCGAGAAAATTCTTATTTAGCGACGACATTTCGTCCGTGTCAGTCTCCTGATCTCTTGTGATCTGCAAAAACTCGTTGCCCCGTCTTATACTAAGAACACAAAACACAAAAACAGTCTATCTTAACTCAGCGTTATGTGCTGCTAACTTCTGAACGGAGTGGCACGCATAACGGGCAAAGGGAAGGATTATAGAGATAAGGAGACGAATGAAAGATCAGACTTCTCTTGAATTAAACTTCCGTTACGTGACTGTTTAGATGCGGGATATGGAAAATGAGGGCATTACCGTATGCTTCTTATACATATTATCGAGGACATATGCCTGGAATCATGATAAACGACTTTCTTGTCTTTTTACGATTAACTCGTTTGTCTTCATGCACCATTCTAAAGCGGCCACCATGCACCACCTAAGAAGTTTGTGCCCGTGATAAGCTTTGCGGAGAGTCCTTAAAAGACTCATTCGAAACACTCCACAGAATTTCCTGGACATGACGGCGCATCTTTGTCTTCTGCTGCTCCTCACCACCTTGGTCAACTCTGCTCAGGGCACTGCGTATGTGGAGTGCGGTAGTTTCTCTCTCATGACTCTTTCAGGCCTGGAGCGGAGATCCAAGTGAACCAACGTGGCCTCGATGCTTTCGCCCAGGTTGGAGTGTCGCTGCTCAACAAACGCATCCCAGGGATGAGCATTCCTGATGCCAGCAGCTTCATGTCTGAAGACATTCATTTCGACTGGAGCCTTTGGGACATCAAGATCGACAAGTTTCATGTTGATGAGACTAAGACGGGAGTCAGTGGGCAACCGTCAGATAAAGTGAACGTTCACGTCAGTCCGACATTCCCGAGGCATTATCTCCCCATGTGTTTTAGATCGAAGACTTGTCTTTCGATATCACAGCCAATTATCGTATAAAGGTGAGGGAGGGATGGGTTCACGCCAGCAAATCGGGAACTATCGAGTAAGTTCATTGCTTAGCGGTAAACACTGTACATAGAACCGTTAAGGGCGTGGACGTCTGGCGCTAAGACGGAAGTGACTGTTTCCATTACTTTGGATAATGGCCGCCCCCACTTAAATCCCGTTTATTGCGACGCAAACCTCGGCGATTTCGAGATCAAATTCCATGGAGGACTCATTTCGAAGATCATTGACATTTTCCGCAAAGCCATTGCAAAGCACCTGAAATCTAAGCTAAACGGCGTCATCTGCGACGAGGTCACAAAAATAGTGTCGCAGGAGGGAAACGGACTTATTGCAACTGTACCCTTTGAGTACAATTTTGGTGGAGATGCCAGTGGATTCCATGTTGACTACTCTCTAACTTCGAGCCCGTACGCCACAAACCAGTACATTGGAATCCCAGTGCTCGGAAAGTTCTGGTACGATGGACACCGTGGCGACTCGGCCATCCCGAAGCCTACTGGAGCCGTGAAGCCCCTCGCGCGCAACGAGATGGTCTGCATCGCTCTCGACGGCCAAGGACTGTTCGGATCGGCGACTTACGCGTTCCGCCAGTCGCCCAAGAGTCACTTCAACATCGACTCGAACGTGCTGCGCCACTTCCCGGCGAAGATCAGCCAGTACTTCACGTGCGACTGCACTGGCAAGGAGTGCATCACTACCCTGATCCCCGAGATCAAGGCCTTCTGCAAACCTGGAGCGTCCCTCGTCGTCGACGCCGAAGCCACCGCCTTCCCCGGATTCCACTTCAACGCCTCCGGAGCCTACCTCAGCGTCCAGGGCAAGGGCGAGTTCAAGATGGTGCTCCCTGACGGTCTCAGGTAAGTCGTCCTTCCACTTTTCTGCTAAGGCTCCCCGCAGCACTCCTCTGTTCGAGCTGGACGCCACCATCGGCATCCTCATCCAGAGCAACCTGCGCATCGAGAACTGGGTCATCAAGGGAGACGTCAAGCTCTACAGTGCCGAGCTCTCGGCCCGCTCCCCAGTCGTCCCCATCTCCACCAACCACATCCAGGCGGTTTGTGTTTCAAGCGATACCATGTAAACGTATTCCTCTTGCAGTTATGGAAAGAAGCTCTATCAGCAGTCGTGAGCGGAATCGCCGACACCGTCCTTTCACACGGTATTCCCCTTCCGAACTTACCGAAAGCAACTCCAGTCGACCCTAAGTTTGCATTCTCCTCAAACGAACTGCTTTTCTGCTGTGATCTGAAGCCGTCGTTCTAGAAACTATGTTCTTCATTGGCGCATGCAGCCACGTTCATTGCCAACAAGGGTTCTTCTCACTGCTTTTATTAAAAAAACATCTGGCATATGTTCATTGAAAGATACACGACTAATTGGACGAAATTTCAAATTTCACAGCGAGCAAGCGGCAAGAGTGTGCCGTTCTTGCGCGTTGATTGTATTCCACATGCCTGAGGCTCTTTTCTTCGGGAAAGGGGCTTCCATCTTCAACTCTAATATAGAGTGTGCCGATTTCATGGAGAAGATATTTTTTGCATCACCGAATATATTAAGGATATTTTGGCGCCTCGACCGCTCAGCGTCTTTGGAAACTAAAGTAATTAAGAATGAATTTTACCTCAACATTTATCGAATTTGTATTAATTAGCTAGAAGTTTCGATTACTCGATGAATTTGAGCGAGACAAAGGAGATTAATTACACTACGGGCACATATGCCCTCTGCGTCCACTGTTATCGTTAGGTTTTTGCAACAAGTACCACCTGCGCTGGCTTTCCAATCTTAGCAAAGTCCTCCACGTTGGCTCTGTTTGCAAGAAACACTCCAGCAAACACTGAAGACACAAATAAATGAGTATACAGTATCCCACGGTGGCCGTTGTGATACGAGCCCATTTTGTAATCGAAAAACATTTTTGGACCTTTTTGGCTTTCTTATGTAACTTTGGTCTCCTCTTGGTGGACTAACTAGCGTGTGCACTAATACCTCCCTTCAGACGTTCTAACAGAACTTTCCAGCACAATAATGAACTATCGATTTTTTCAATTGCACAAAGTTTTGATAAAAGACTCAGGACAGCGGTTCGGCTGCTGGCTTTTTTTTATGGTGCCCGCCACCAATTGTTCACTACATAATGTGCCCGTGGAGTAATTAAACACCGAGAGTTACAATCCAACGTTGGATTTTGGCGGCGCCAACATTGCTGGGATCCTGAACATAGTCCGCTAAGAACGTCCACAAGCACCACATTTACTTTTCATGATGTTATGAACAGGACAACAAACGAGGAAAACAGGTTCCGATTTCCATTATAACCATGGAAAAGTGATGTCGTCGGCTAGTATCTCCATCGAGCAGCCGAATTAGCATTCATACCCGGGATGGCTTCCGATCTACCGCATGTAAATAGCTCCTCTCCCGTTTTTTGCTGGTTTATTGCTGCCCAGAGCTTCTCAATGCATAATTCATGCGTCAAATAGAACCACCGACACATTGTGAGAGCTCGATAAAGAGCGGGAAATTTTGGCTTCCGTCGAATTGTATAGGTAGAATTATTTATTCCCATTATGTAGTCAACGCTGAACCCTGCTGATTTGTCTTTGTCCCGCTCCCCTCAGATGCTGTTTTCGGTCGGCACCGCTGAATTGGACAATCAGAGACAAACATGCTCATTATCGCCGAGCGCCCATTAAGATGAGTAGCTTCGTTGCCGTCCGGTGACCGTTCCTGAGTTCCTCGAATCGATGACGCCTTCAGCTTTCCTACTTGCCTTCATATTTAGCGCACACATCTGTCATTTATCGAAATTTTTTGGAAACTTCAGCTGTTTACCGAAGTGACACTACGCCGGAGTTATGCATTTTCAATGTGTCCGGAGCTCTGAAGTTGTCCAGAGCTACGATAGGTGGAGTAGCTGAGTGAGCAGAACAGGAGAAGCTTCATGATTACCGTAAGCATGGAAGGAAGAGCGTCCTTCAGTCATATGAAAAAGACACTGCAAGAACATGGATGAGTTAGCACCTGTAGAACCATCCGTGTACTCCTTACTGTATAAATGAGCTTCTTGGAGGTGTTCAACGCTAGGATGGCGAACTTTTTCATTTAAGCGTATTATAGTGTTGTTGTATTTTGGGATCTTTTTTGTCTTAATTAAGCAGGTGAGAAAAGCTTGTTCTTAATTAACTTTACTCTCTTGAATTCCAAGAATCCATTGTCTGCCAGGAGAAGTAGGGCTATGAAAGTGGTAGGGACCGGATACACTTCATTTTTTGCCGTTTAATATGGCTTGTCGTAAAGCCACTAAGGGGCGTACCTGCAAATGTGCGTGAATATCCCGTTTCCAATATCTGGTAATTTATGCCGGTGATTTATGTTCTACCCACTTTTGAGTGGATTGCAATCAGATAATGGATTCTTGGAATGCTTAGCGTTACCTGACGCTACATTGAGTTACATGCGAGAGCCCGAACCAAAGCCCCAAATTACCATTCGGTCAAATCAAGAGGCACGTCCTGCCACAAAGTTTGCAACTTGACAAATAAATTTAATTTCCCGTTTTTGTGTCGTGTGAACTTGTGGTTGCAACGGCGTTCAGACGACGTGGAGGAGCGTCCCCCATAAATCAGGCCGTTCGCACCCGTTTAAATGTCTCTCTAAGAAGTGTTCGCTGAAACCGATCGCGAGGCGAAGCCATAGAGACCACCTCAACAGTGGGAAGAATATGAACTAAGTTCCTCGGAGGCAGCGTCAAAGGCGATTTCACGAAGACACGTTCCGCTGAGAACTGCCCCTAATCGCTACCCTCAAGACCCTCGAGCCATCACTTCTCGTCCAGGTTCGAGTGGCGGTTTGCGTGTGGAGCGCAGTAGGAAGACGCACAGTGATGCGAACGCTTCTGCTCCGAGATTGACATATATGAAATTCAGTGATCAATATTTCGCCACAATATGATTTGCGTCGCGACGGATTGACAGAATTCAATTGTCTTTTTTGCGACTCAAATGCGTGGCGGATGACGCCCGCCTGAGCAGAAGGGCGTTCAGCAGAGGGCCAGCCAGTTCGCGATGCGCCATGTGCACTTACTTAGTTTACTTGGAGCAGAACCGACAACCGAGGACACAGCGGCAACGGCAATGTTGCAAATGAGGCGATTGCCGGCGATCTAAGTGGCCTGCTAATCCCACTTGGTGCGTATTGTGCTTTTGGTTCCGGAGTATTGTCCGGCCGGAAGGCTTCAGGAGATGGCACCTCCAAACACCTGTAGGGTTACCACTTAACCAAGAACATGCAAGGCGATGATTTTGAGGGGCATTCCCTAAGGGGTGCTGTTTTGACAGCTTGCTTCTGGACGTTCGCTTGCCGCCTGGAAATGGTACGTTTGGCGAACGATGAGCACCATCAGGCGCGCGAAAACATTCAAATGTTAATTCAATCTATTCCTATCTTGCCTATCAATACATCCTCCTCACTTTTGGCCAACGGGAAAAGGACAGAGGAGAGGGAAAAGAGGCGCTCTCTGACATCAAGGGGATGGGAGTTGGAGGCGGCGCTTCCAGGGAGAAGAGGACAACCGCTTCTTGCATGGGAACATACACAGACAGCTGCCGGCTAGCCGTTGTGCTTGTGGCAGAGCACTCTTCTCGCGGGAAAACTGCCGTGCGCGCGTTAAGAGTGAGTGTGCTACTGGTGGTGCGCCGTCTGCTTGTCCAGTCCGGAGAGTCCCGAGGGCCAATGCCGGCCCCGGTGTCTGTACTCGCACTGCTCACTGCACTCACGGTCACGGCGTTCGGGATCAAATGCTACTGCACCGACGACCACTGCGTGCCCTACGGCGTCTGCGAGTCGCAGCTCTGCCTCGTCGGCATCGTCCGGAACACGAACTCCGTGATCCGGACCTGCGGTTCCGAGCTGGTAGGCTGCCGCAAGGACGTCGGTCGCTGGTCCGACCTGTGCGCCTGCGACCAACCCTTCTGCAACACGTTCGCCTACTTGCGGAGCCACACCCGTCACGAACAGACCCCCTCGAATACAGACGACGCGCTGGTCTTCCGCCGCGTAGATGGCCCTCACGCTGCGAATGACCGCCACATGGACGATGGGGACCTCCGGGACTCGGACGTACAGCCCACACCCAAGAACTCACTGCTCGTGTTCACTCTGGTACCCTTATCCGTGGCTGCCGCCCTCGTCCTGGTCATCACCTTCAACTACTACTGTCATCTCGGATAGCACTCTCGTACGGTAAGCGCTCCCCAGACAGCCCATTGACTGGCCCAATTTAAGGGCGTTCAAATTATTGACGTACGGGACATTATCTTCCTTGAGGGCCCTCCCGAAAGGAGAGACTCAGAAAACGAGACGGCGGCAAGAGTTATTCAATATCTTAGGGCCACTAATTTTGCATTTCCTCTATTTGCGCTCGTCGCCAGGGCACGTTCATTGAGGGCGCGATGGGCGAAACAATAAGTGAGCAAAATTGAGACCACCACTTAACGCCGGGTTCTTTAAGTTTAGGACCCTCTGGGGTGACCGCGGTGTCATCAACATTAGCGCTGTCGTTCGTTTGTTTACGCCGATCTGTGTGCCTGCCTAACCGAAGCAATGATTCCAGTGCACTTTTGCCATTCATCAACGGTCGCATGACGATACACGGAGCTGAGTCCGACAGAAGCTTCGCCTTCTCCTTCCAGTTTTCCTCGTTGTGTGGACTCCGGCGTGACAACAAAAGCGTCGTTTCTCTCACTTTTGACGACGTCGCCGAAACTGAGTGAACAAGCGGAAGATGAAAAACGAAGAAAGTGACTCGACTCGTCACTCGTCAGCGAATTAGAACGTCCATTGTGTCATTCTTCAATGGACGACAGATCGGCCGACAGTTGCGCGGTCCTGCGGTTGCTGCCCCGACGGACGAAGAAGATGCAACGCAACGTGTCCGACAACGCGTTGTATTCGTGTAAGTTGAGACGTTTCGCTTCTTGTTCGACGATGATGGATCACACACACACAGTTTAAACAGTTCGCCCGGGCAGGTGGTCCATCGTTCCTAGCAGGGGCGGGAAAGCCGCCGCAGGGCGTGTGGAATTGGAGGGTTGGGGGCCACCTAAGCCACGCGTAAATCATAGTGAACGAGGCAGGTCATTCGGTTATTTGTTTACGAAACCGAATGATTTATCGAACGACGAACGAGATTAATTTCCGCTATTTCACCATGAGAGGGCGTACCGCTGCTGCCTTCACAGCTCTGGAGGAGCTCGGCGGGAGGGAGGAACGGGTGAAGCGAAGGGTAATTTCGCAACCACTTACGCATAGATCACTCGTCAGACGCATCAGTCACTGGTCGAGAATCGTTTTGTCTATTGCTGGCCGAGAGTCGTTTGGGCAGTGGCCGCAATTAGGGTGCCGAAGAATTGGTTTCAGATCTCGACGGATTGAGGCGTCGATGGGGAAGGACGGGGTGTCCCTCTTTGTAGGTTACCACCACTACGGAAATAAAGTAGTCTTGTTAATTGGATGTCCAAAGCGCTTTGGAGTAAATCGTGATCGTTTGAGTATATGTTCGAGGCACGTTATGGAAATTCGATTTCCTGATGCCCTCTTGCGGAGCATCGAGCGTGGAGCAATGTAGTTAAAAGAGCGAATAGTGGACGTTTGTTAATTTAACTTGAAGACTGACGGGTAGATCGAAATGTTCAAGAATGACATCTTTGATTATAGTCTTTCGTTGTGAGACCAGACAAAATTCCCCTTCGATATGAGAGTTACTTCACCTCTTCATCTTATTCTAAACTTTCGGAAGACTTGTTCAATAATCCAATGCCCAAAATTATTCAGCCCAGAAAGAGAACCTTCGGCCCCCTATCTATTTTGTGTTTACGCTTAGGATTATCGTAGATAATGTACTCTTGGGAAACGGACCTGCCCCGCCTTTTCCTCCGTTCGCGTTCCTCTCACACTTAGAGAAAATGAGACGAACAGCCTTGCCGGGTGTCAACGAGATGGCCACCCATGTCAGCCGGGTGTCAACAATGGCCTTTCATTTGGCTTTGCCATCAAGTTCCGCTTTCCATCGGGTACTGATTGACCATAAATATTATATGAGCGCCGCACTTTTCCGCTAGAGCAGCTGCACCGCACGGAGTACCGCACAGGGAGGTCAACGTAACGAGCCAGACGGCCATAAAGAAAGCAAAAACTCATTTTCGAGATTAAATCAAAGTCTTTCAGGTCGTTGCCCCGTGGACCACCCAGATAGGAGACTCCAGGGTGCAGTAAAGCCATCAGCGCGCCGATCAGGAACTCCACCTTCCGCTGTCAGGAAGAACTCGTAGAAGCCGGAAGTCCAACTGTCTTCTCCCCCTCGTGCCCTTTCATGGACATATCCCAATTGGCGTTTAATTTGCCCTTCGACTCCCCTTCCACCTCTTTTACTCCAACCAGCCAATTATTATGCTCTTTCATTCTTCGCCGTTTGCCTTATTGATTCCGTACTGCCCAAAATCCAATTGGCCTTAACATTTTACACGCATTCTTGCCCGTCCTTCGCCATTCTGGGATTTGTTGTCATTTTACATAACAATCAACTCTAACAAGAATGCCTTCCGACAAAGAATATCTCGCCTTGAACATGTTGCCAGCACCGCCGGTGCGTCATTGGGTCATTAGCGGCGTCATGTCCCATGGGAAATTCGCTCAAAGATCTGCCGACAAGTGTGCGTCGCGACAAAGTGCAGTGGCGCAGATCAGATTGCAGCAACGCACTCATCAGCGCCTCTGAATCCCGGCGTGATATATAGGCGCTGTAAATGGAGCTAGTTGTGCGACAGTGAAAGATGCCGGGGCGCAGTAAATATTTTCGTTGAGTAGGTTAAGCGGAAATTGACTTCGTTAATCGGTGGACACTATGCTAATTACTAGACGAGAGTCTCCAGTTCTACTGGAAAGATAGACCCTTTGTCTGCAGGGGCACATGAAAACGCGCGCCTATGGGCAAAGATGACCTGCATCTTAGCTAAACATGGGAAAGACAATGAATTTAAGCATTCGTGTGAATTTCTATCTAAAACCACTACTACAGTGAAGCCAGTGAAAAGGGCACAGAAGATAGACGCACCCGTGTCTGTAAAGCATGGCCCGCCCTTTATGATCTTACTTCTTTACTGTGATTTCAGAATCTTCGCGTCAGTAATACGTCTATCGGATCGCCCATCGATTGCCCGCTTCTGACCCTCCGGCGATTGTCTGTACTCGAAGCTGTACTCAAACCATAGTGCCCTAGCCGCTCAATGCCTCGAACTTCCTCATCACTGAAACATTTTCCTCTGTCTTTCTCTCCTTGACCGCTTCAACCATCCTCCGTTTCGAATTAAAACCCGCCAACACAGGCCCACCTTCTACATAGAAAGCCTTCTGGTAAGTTCAGAAGGCCTAAAACGTAAAAAAAGAAGGAAGGATGATACCGACATGTGATTTAAGGGCAAAACAAGAGCTTTTCTCACAATTTTTCATTTTCGTCTTTCGTGCAAACCCTACCGACTCGAGACGATTCCTACAAAGAAAGAAGGTACCAGGCACTTAAGGAGAGGTAAAAACTGCAGTGTACCGGATGAATAATACTTTCACGCGTCTCGAATGCTCTTACGTGGTTAACTGACACAAGGATTCTGGATTCTCGACAAGGTAATGAAGAAGTAACAAAGACCGTCACAGCTACTTGTGGTTAGAGCTCCACTGAAACGTTTCTCTGACTTGTCTGCGCACTCTCTTA
>AZBX01004954.1:0-17501 GCA_000757755.1 Steinernema glaseri
TTTGCTCAAAGTGTAAGTTTGCTCAAACTGTCTGGCATTCTTCTGGAAAGGACTTGGTGGGAATTGATGTTACCAGCTTGTAGAGGAGAACATTTTGAACATCCACAATGACTCAAAACTGAGGTTCTTATGGCGAATATGTCCAGAGTGGAGCCTTCAAAGTGTACTATATGAGGAAGCTCACAGATAGGCTGGGCTTAAAGGGAAAAAACAGCGTATCGATGAAAAAATATGGGGAAAATCACTTGAGACCGGAGAACTCCTTCCATGTCACGCGAAGTACAACATATCCGATAAGATGGAATGCGCAAGATGAAAAAGCAGGAGACATTGGGGATTAGGATAGCGGAGGCGAGGAACCGGGAACACTGGGGATTCCTCAGTTCAACACCACTGTTCGGTCCGGAGATGGGCGTCGAAACTCTGCTGGAAAAATGCGTCATTGCTTGACGGCTGACTGAATGAGACACCGCAAGAGCAGTCTGCAAAGCCGGACCACACGCGTGGAACGTAGACACTCTGCTTTCGCAAAGCAGACAAACAGTTCGAACGTTCCGGTCTCATCGCGAAAGGAACCGTTGTTCCAGCAAGCCTAAGTCGAGAAAACTGCAGATTCCTTTGCAACTTTTTGAAGTTGTGCAGTTTCAATTTTCAAATTTCATTTCGGACCTGCTTAGGCGTGGTGCACCGCCACGCCAATTTGGTTTTGGACCGTATGAATGCCGGAACATATATCGTTCCATTATATATGTGTTTACAGTTTGTCCGCAATTCATTCGTGCTTCTTTACGTTCTCTGTTTGTCCACGTTTCCACCGTGCTTCTTCTGATTTCTTTTTGCGCTAACGAAGAGTAACACCCTTCGTCTTTTTCAGATGGACGTCAACGTCAATGTTCGCTCCCAACCGAGTGCTAAAGCCCTCAGACGACGCGCTTTACGAGCCATGGTAAGCTTGTTGTAGTAGTCTCTTCTAGCTGTGTAATTAAGCGCGAAGAGGCGCGTCAAAATGCAACTCCTATCGCCCACTGCGTGGATCGCCTCAACGTGGTAAGTGCTTATATTACTTGAAACCTTACACCTGTGAATGTTATAGCAAAAGGGCGACATAAACGAGGCGAAGATCAACATTCGGGTTTTTTTGAAGCTTACGGGCCAGAGGGAGATGGATCGCATCCAGGACAGCCGCACCCTCTACTTCGATAGAACCAATCCACCACTGGCACGCTTGGTGGTCAACCAATACGCGAACTACTACCATCGCTTCGAAAAGGCGTCGATGGAATGGGAGTACGTTTTGGTCGCATTCGCCATCTTTGACTACGACCGCTGGGACGACGCTCCGGTCGATTTGGACAAGCCCTTGCAGGAGAACGCTCCGTACGCCATGACCATCTTTTCTCCTAATTATCAATTCGTAAGCTCTTTGCTTTTCGCCTTTTATTGATTTTGTTCTTTAGGCCGACAGTGAACGTCTCCCCATGCACAACATCGCCCTTGTTCGCCAATAAGCAGCACCATTGAATGGTTACTAATAAACTGTTGTCTCTCATGGTTGGGATAGTTGGATAGTAGGTGTGGCAGAAGAAAGCATCCACCGGAGTCGATAAGTCGGGACCGCGACGGAGGGCAGATCTTTCAACTTCTTATTGTGAGAACAAGCATAATCTCGAACTCGGCATCTTTGATCCGCATTCAGCAAGCTCCGACGGATGCAGCAGGGGCTACGATAAACAAGCGAAGGGTCATAGCTAGCAAAGCATCTGTCGTTTCGCCTTTCCCGCGAAAAATACTTTTTTCTCAGCGCGAATGATAGGTTTTGACTGCTAAGTCCAGCTACTATATAACCTGTGGGTCACTCAGGCGTGTTCGTAGAATTGCCTCTTTCACTTCAAAAAATACAATTGCATTTCTATTCCATCTTTCAGAGCTCAAGTGTAGAACAACTTTACGCATATCTTTCCGCCTATGGATCAGACCAGCAGCCCGGAACCGGCGAAGTACGAAGTGGCGAACGATGTAAAAGACGGTATGGCTGGTAACACTTTATTTATAGTATTTTCCCGTTTCAGAGGAACACAAGTATGAAATACAGTTTGTCCAGGGCATAGTCACGCGATGAACAAATCAAAAATTCGCTTCTGAAGAAGAAGAAGAAAGGCGGTTCGGAAGATAAGGAAGGTACACCATTTCTTCCTTCTCATCGGCTTGTCTTATTCGAGTGCTCATTTAGATCTGTCAAGGATCGCTGAATGGATGCGGAACAGCAATAGTTGGGAACGCCGTAGAACTGCCTGCATGGCCGCACAAGAGGCTGCCGGCGTTCTTGGACAAGAGCTGAGTAGCACGCAGAAGTCCTCCTTGAGACTTCCTTTTACATCTCTATGGTGAGTTCTGTAGTTTCCTATTTTTACCGTACACGTACATCTCACTTCAGGCGACTTCCGTGACACGTGACACTGTCTGCTAAGATCTTCTTGCAAACGACCAAGTGTATCTTCCGAAATGGCTTTACTGGACCCGACTGTTCCCAATCCATGTCAAATGGAAGCCCAGGTAAGGATGGGACTGATTGTATTCCTCTGCGTGCTGACTGCCTGCCGTTGATTTTCTTCTCCGTTAATGTTTCTTAGCAAATAAATTGTTTCACTCCTTGGCGTGTGAGCGACATTCGTACTTATCAACCGATGATCGCAACAAGATGTAATTTTACAGCAACACGATAATTGGACAACAAATACAGCACATGACACTTAATCGAAATAGTGTTTGATACATGTTCCTTAATGTTTTAGCGGAAATGAGTTGTGGACCGCCTTCTTCACGAGATCACTTGTCCGAAGGAGGAGAACGCGAACGGCTCCTGAAGGGTACACAGTTAGCAATAAAAAAGCAATCGATTAGAACTCACTTGGATCGACTTAAGCTGCGACGTGGAGACTTGCGCTCATCATAACGAGGTGATCCTCGCTCCGCTGGGGATCGACTCCGAGTACGAGATCGGCGCCGAGGAGAGCGCGAGCGCGATCTGGACCTAGAACTGCTTCTGTCAATGAAATATATATGTCCTGCGAAGGCGGATGTTAAAAATCAATCAGAGTAGTAAGTGTTGAAAGTAAACCAAACTGACAAACCGAAAAACCTTCTGAATTTGGAGCAGTGGCAGTGACGATTACGCAAAAGGCGAGCTGCGACGGCCCTGATGATGGTTCTCTCTCTGGCTTACCAAATAGTGGCGCGCAACTTGGAAACGATGTTTGTCTTTTAAGGAGGAGAGAAGGGAGACCCTGTCCGAGCGATGAGGAGATTTGCAACCCGCAGCGGCTCAGTCAGTTTTGGTTGTTTGGCTGTTGTGGTGGTGGTAGTTGCGATGTGCATGGAGCTTAAGTTATGTCGCCGAAAAATATGTCGCTGGGGAGGACGAGCTGCGTAGCAGGAGGCAGGAGGAGAACGGGAGGCGGCTCGAGGAGGAGGTCGCTAGATGGAGGTAGTGCCTCAGGAGACCCTCGTGGAGACTGAGCAGCTGCCGCGAGGGTAGAAGAAGAAGAAGTAAAAAGGAGACTAGAAGGCGAGGGCGAGCAGAAAAGCCGCATCGCGGAGTCGATGAAACGGCTAAAACACACAGTTTTATCATGGAAAAGGATGAATTTCGTTGTTGGTGGTAGCAGCGAAGTTGACGCGAAGTTCATCGTGCTGCCGATGCAGTTGTTGTTGTAGAACACGTCGAGCGACAACGACGCAAAAGTAAAAAAATTGTCCTTACCTCGAAGCGCGCCGGCCTCCACGGCCCCCACTACCACCGCCGCTGCCACCGCTAGCACCGGATCCTCCAAAACCGCCGTTACGACGTTTTCCATGAGACAGCTCCACACGTGCCCGGACTCCGCAAATACGGGCTCCGTCCAAGGAGCGCACCGCGTCCTCGGCATCGCGAGTGTCCTCGAACTCTACGAACGCAAAGCCAGGTGGGCGGCGGGCTACCCAGACCTTACGGATACGTCCAAATCGGTGGAAAGCATCTTCGACCTGGATCACTTTCTGATTATAAAATTTCGAGTTAAATCTTACCTCCTGAGATGTGGCATCTGGTGGCAAGCCTCCTACGTACACCTTGCAATCGAGATAGTCGGCACCTCGACGGGACATGTTTTCCTGTTGAAGAGTAAAAACGCCTGCAAATAATTTCCATTTTATCATTTTACTTAACGCTTTTCGGAAATTAAGGAATAAGCAAAACGATAGATACAACCACTACGTATGAAAGAACGAAGAAATAATCGAGCAGCAAGACGCACTCATACTCCAAGCAACGCCACTGCTACCGCGCTTGTTCGGGCACGCGCTTGGTCAGTCGATATGGTCCCGATGCGATTGTGATCGAACAGGATTCAAGCGTTGGCTTCCCGCCAATCCACGCCAATTTTAAAAATATATCGGAGAAATGGCGTTGAGAATGGAAACATGACGAAACTTACTGATATCTGCCCGCCTGAAACGAATTTTTTCTAATATCTCATCTAATTTAAAATTACAACTCGTGCGCAGTGCACCATTCAATTGTGCGTTGTGCAGCCTCATTTTAGTTTAAGTTCCTTGGTCTGTACATCCTTGTATATGCCAAAAAACATTTTATCCATGTTAAGAAACATCTTGATCAGATGAGCACACGTCGCTGTACAATTCTTGACATGCCGTCCTCTTCAGATGTAGCTTCAGTCTGCAACTGTGCACAAAAAATTGGCTGGGAGCTCTGCCGCGTCGCACGTTGCATCTGTAAGCAACGTTCGACCGTTTTCAGTCGTCCAGCAGTGAAAACGTCTCATGACAGTGGCTTAGTCTGTCTGCAACGTAAGCGCGAGTTCAGGAAGAAATTGTCTTGATGTTTCCATCTATATATGATTGCAACCTATTAACAACCTTATCTCGCATTTTTCGTGGCGGTTTTAATTGTGACTTTACCATGTAGTTCGTCTTACCTCGTTATTTACTTTTTTCGTTATGTTTGTGTGCGCTCTGGCGTAGGTATTTCACAGTGAAGTTAGATTTTTATGTTATTTTCAGATGTATTAAGGAATTCATAAATGCAAGTGATAATGCTCGGTTCACGCTCACACCCAGCTTCAAAAACAATAGAAGATGATCTGAAGGTACTCAGTGTCGGAAGGCTGCGTATGCGCTATCTATCACATCTTTTAACGCTAATCGCATATTTTAGGCACTGAACGCTCCGGCTTATCTTCACATATCCTTCATCTGCAAAATGAAATAGGGGACCTCGCTTTCAACAACTATCGCACTTATGCAGATGTTGGCAGAACGGCTGAACTCTGCAAGGAGATGGTTAAGTGTGCCTTGATATCGACTTGAAATAACAGTACTCGTTTTAGTTTTCCGACATGAGTGAAACAATGTCAGAATTGAAGGACGAAGTGCCGGATCTTGTGCAGAATATTAAGCAATTCTACTCTGAATCAAAGAAGGGCGCTGCTGAACTCTCAACTCTTCAGAAAGCCACGTCTTCTAGTAATCCCTTATGGGACCTGTTTACGCTACCTAATGTAATGTTGATGTAAAACATATGGTCTTACCGTGAACCCCTTTCAGATGATGGAAAAGTGTATTCGTGCCGGGTATTATGATGCCGCTTACTCGCTTACCAACTACGGTGCTCAGTTAGAGCAGCAAAATCTTACTAAGAACCCTGTCGTCCGAGTATGTCAAACTACCTTTCACGGTTTATACTAAATTGTTACTGTAGATGGTTGTAGACGTTTTGAACAATGCCCGTCATGGACTTCTCGATGAACTTTTCAACAAATTCTCTGGCCCAGTGGATCTGGCTACTGGCATACAGGTCGTCAACAACATTCGCAAGATCCCGTCTATTTCACCCACTCAATTACGCGTGACTATCCTTCAATATCGGGATATGTACTTAGAGAAACAGATCATCGCCGTTATGAGTGAGCCCAACTTCCTGCAGCGGGCCATCGATATCTACAGAGAGTGCATGTACGAAACAATGGTGTTGTATCTGGCCGTCTTCCCTGAGAACGATTTCCAGAAACGATTTGTAAGTGAGTTTCCTTTAACATATCGTGAAAACGTTATCCTTTAGGATATGATTACCGATCCTCGCTGGGAGCAGTGGAGACCAGCTCCGCAAAGTGTGCTTCTGCAGCAGTGGGCATTGCGAAATTTGAATAGACTTTTCGAACACATTAGACTGACTGAGACGAAGAAGGCCGTCGACATGAATGACATGGTTTCAAAGCTGATGACTTTCGCCTACTCCTTCGGCCGCATGGGACTTGATTTTCGAGATTTGGTCATCAATGAATTTGACAACATTTTCAAGACCTACTTCAGTTGTAAAGTGGAAGCAGCTACTATGACGTAAGTATACTGTGTTTTGTGGTAAAAATTGCTGTTGGATAGTTCGACCACCATCTCCGTTATTCCGTTTCACCTCTTTTAGTCTGACTAACGATGCTGGAGTGATCGATTTCGTCGAAACGTCGGTTAGCAGCTCCACGGCACCGGATGATGATACTGTACCAGATGTGAGCATGGAGATCAATCAATGGGATGCGCTGTGTGTATATGGAAATGAAATTCTGAGCGCTTTGAACGACTTACGACAAAATTTATCCATTATTCAGGTAACCGTAGTAGCTGTGCTTTAGTGATAACTTAATTTTAGCTCAACTGGTGTGTGAAAGTTCTCCAGATGAGTTTCAAATCTGTTCTGCTATGGCTGGATAGACTCATGAATTCG
Organism: Steinernema glaseri; assembly: GCA_000757755.1. Classification (NCBI taxonomy): domain Eukaryota; kingdom Metazoa; phylum Nematoda; class Chromadorea; order Rhabditida; family Steinernematidae; genus Steinernema; species Steinernema glaseri. The sequence goes on from AZBX01004954.1 coordinate 6,776, forward strand.
CAACACAACGAAGTAGTCATGAAAGCGACGTCGCTGTTTATCAAAGTTTTTGTGCCGTTTATGTACAAGAACCTCCAAGCCTGTTTTGCTTATGAGAAGTGCTTCCGCAATGTCTTCCGCAGTGCTGTCACGAAGGAGAGTTTTGTAAGATCTTTGTTTGAGTATTGCCAAACTCTGTTTTTTTTTTTTCAGGAGTCTCACTACAGTCTTCTCAATGATACTCTTTTTGCCCAGTGCGTCCATCGTGATGTGTTTCTCGAAGCTTATCACAGTTGCCAAGAAGTTCTACCTAATGAAGACACAATCACCAGGAATATAACGAACGAGCCCATAGATCTTAAGGGTGATGGAACCACTGCCGCGCAAGCTATTACAACAGGCCACGATGAAGCGGGGTACTAATATCTTACGAGTTTTATTTATTATGTCTGTGATACTGGGGATAAATGTGCATGGTCCTTAATGAATTGGGAATTCGTCATGTTGCTCTATTTCTCCCAGCATTAGCCCGCTGGCTGAATGTTCGATAAACCTAAAAGTCATTGAACTGAAGGACGTACGGTCAGTTTCAGACCTAAAAGCTGTTAAACTCGACATCACTAAGACTGCCTATGTTTCCTTCTTGCTGGACTTTTGCCGAACGGTATCTACTCGTCGAGGCTCCCTTCATAGATATACGCTTATAGGTCTTGTTTCATTTGATCTTCCCTAGTAGTAGCGGTCGCAATCTCAAGGGTCAAGTTCCACTATGAAAAACACCGTATTGTTAGTGTCGTGCTATGGAAAGTTGTAAACAAGTCACATTTTACTAGGTTAGAAACATATTCCCAAAAGTTACGGGAAACTGAAATTAGAATCTATCGAGCACCCAAATTTGGCATTTTCCCTTTCGGATGCTTCGTGTTGACATCTATGTTACGACACATCCCCGTAACTCATTGACGCTTAATTGATGATTGATGATGGTGTGTGCCTGCAGCAAAGATGCGCGGTGCGCGCTGCATCGTCGTCGATGTAATGCGTAATGCGGTGCCTAATTTATGTCTTACTCCTTATTTATTATCACATCTTAGCCTTTGACGGTATCGCTGTTCGCTCCCTGCTGGTTCATGTGGCTTTTTAGAGGATCTGGACTACCTCGACGTGCACGTGATTGAGGCGACGGAAGTGACGAACGACCATATTGTCATCAAATGGGTGCTCCCCCAAGCTATCAGCGACGTCGCTACGTCTCTATGGCTCCGCGCTAGCACCATAACAGGTGGTAGGTTCCCATACTGGGCAACGGACTCTCATTGGCATTGGTTGAGTGGCAAGTGACCGGGATTCGCTACTCGTGAAAGTTTCTTACAATCAGACAGAGTACAAGTTCGAACGGCTGTTGGGAAACACCACTTACCGAGTGAGTATCGAAGCCTTCGCGGAGCAGCAAAGTTTGTGGTACACGAGTACACTCATAACCACATCTTTGGCTGGTGAGTTCGTTTAGCTCTAGCAGAGGATATGCTTGCTTTGTTTTCGTGAGTCGATTTTATGCTGTAATGGGAATAGCCCCGTACGTCTTATTTTCAAGCACAGCAACGATAACAACTAGGTATATAATTCCCTAGCTGTTGCCTGCTACAGTCCAGCAGAGCTCAAACTTCTTGTCACAGTGCATATTCCATTTGCATAGTGTATGTTTCATTCCCCGAAGCTTTTCTTGCAGCGCTTAACTGGCTCCCTGCACCGTCAGACTTAACACTAATAGAACATGGGTCCAACTTTATGGAAGTTTCTTGGATTACCCCAATTGTCTCGCAAACTCGTAAGCAAGCCCTTGTAAACCAACATGTGGTAAGAGCTTGAACGTCTAACTTGATCAATTAAAGACAGATTTCCGTTTTTCAATATCATCCGGAAACACGCTCATTCACAAAAGTGACGTCCGTATCTGTCCGTATCCCAACTACTCGATTCGCCGTAGAGCATCTACGGCCTCAAAGTGTTTATAATATCACAGTCCAGGTATGCTTGACCACTTACCCGCGGCTCATGGTTTATACTAAGGCAGGAACAGATTTTGGCTACGGTGACCTTATGTGGGCTGCTTTCTCCACGCTTGCCGTTGACGAACCCTCTGTCCTCGAGCTTCAGTCTAGAACACCAAACTCACTTACCGTGAAGTGGCCACAAGGATGGCTCTCCACTCAAGATAGCTCATTCACTGTAAGTTCTCTACAATGCAAGGACGAAATGAGCAAGGTTTTCCAGATCAAGGGAAGTACTATACATTCCGTTGATGGAAGTTCAAAGGAGATCTCGATAAGTAGTTTTATAGCAGCAGGGAAAAGACCTCAGTACATTTTAAGAAACCTCAATCCTGGCGCCACCATGAACGTTACCATATCTACTCGAGTGCGTCCGCCTACCGTACAGAGGCTCAATTCTGTGCTGACAAAACCGGTAGTGGCGAAGAAATCTGCATGGGCAGTGTTTTCGACACTTCCTCAAGGGGAGTATGTAGTGACCGAGCCTCGAATTGCTGCTGAGACCGATAGTGCCGTTTCAATAGTATGGCGTCCCGTTGACCACCAAAACGCAGTCCAGTATCAGGTGAACACAGTACTGCCGTTTTGAAAACTATCAGCATTTCCAAACTAACGCTAAGAGCAGCCCTGAAGATTTTAAAGTCGGCACTTTGCTAAAACATATACGGGCTTAAATAACTGACGTCAAAATTGTTTCCTGGGGGCCTAAATAACTGAAGCATTGTAGATTCGTTACACCCCTAATGACGGTGGAGCGTCTTCTGAAGGCGAATTATTGTCTGAAGCCCAGCTCGTTTGCCCCAAATTCGGATGTGAGTGGAACTGTGCCCTGCTCTACAACTTGGCACGAAGACCTCGGGACTATTCATTCGATGTGAGAGCCAAAGTAGACGGCGTGTGGAATAAGTGGGTCCCAATTGCAAGACGCGCTTGGAACCTACTAGAACGCGTTTGTTCCATCAATCCTCCACCGAGCATTGTTGAGAACGAGGGACGAGTGGAGTATATGCGTGAAGTGAGACTAGCAACTAGTCAAAACGTCGAAGCATGGAGATATCTTCTTGTGGTCGACAGACGGGCAAGTTCCGATCGAGATCGACATATCACTGCTATTGACATGGCACGGCTGAGTGATAAAGCTACCTCTGACCATGAGCAGACCCCGTATTACATTACCGCCGCATTTTCTGCACAAGAAATTGAAGACAAGAAGGTCTTCAGGTAATATAAAGACCAAAGATTCAGGAGATGTGCTTTATACTTCCTTAGAATTGGCGATGGCAAGGTTTACGGTGGATATCTAAACTACCCTCTCGAGAACCGTTACGAAAATCCTAGCTGGACGCTTATCCCTATTTCACAAACAGAAAATGAAATCATGGAGCCTCGTTTGAAAAGTTGCGGAATCAACGAGGAAGGAGTCGTTGAGTGCGACATGTCCGTCGCGCAAATCATCAGTTTCGTCCCCTGGTGGTCGATTCTCGGCGTAGTTCTTGCCTTTCTCCTCATTCTCCTTCTGCTCTCTCTCCTTGTTATACGCTTATTTTGTTGTAAACCCAAGCTCCATTCTAGTTCTCCATCTCAAGTACCCAGGTCGGCATCCCCCGTGCCCGATCCTCCAGAAACACTCAGAAGTGAAACGACGTCATCAATTCGTTTTCTACGCGAAGAGTGTCCTAGATGTGTTTCTCCTCATCGTTCACAACGATCTTTAACTGGATTGACAACTGGCCTCTCAAATCGACAACTTTCTATGCCTGGCACAAATAACAATTCATATCTCCTCGATGACGAAAGTCTTATGCTTATGATCGACAGGAATGTTTAAATTCAATAAATTTCATTAAGAGCATGCAGATCTCCTAAACACCATTCCACTCACCATTTTGATCGCCCTCTAGCTTTCCACTTTTTGCATGCATGTCCTTTCAGTAATTGGGCTTTCTGTTGCGTCTTATTTTTGGCCTCCAAAACGGAACATTGACGTCCTGATTTCGTCCATGTGTTTGATTGTGCGATTTCACTGTTTAGTAAAGCTGCCCTTTACACTACGTGAACATGCTACACTGCAAGGCAGATGCATCGCGATCTGTACCACACATGGTGAAGAATGTGCGAAATTTACTGCTCGTGCCGTGATAACAAACAGACTGCGATCAAGCGTCCGTCACCCCTTGTTGTCTAAATCGATGTTTTGGACGCCAGGAAGTTTGTCTCCCATGGACGATGAGGGCAATTGATTTTCAAGGCAGACGATTGGTAACCGCGAACCTCTGGACTATTGGTGCCCAGAGCAATGCCGCGTGGTCGTTTTTTTAAACTTTACCAAAGTAAAGAAATCCTTTACTAGTAGTATAATATAGGAGCCGTGCGTCCGCGAGAGCAATTGTCTCAAACTTGTGCTTACTAATTCCTTTTATTTACAGATCTTCCACTACAAATGCTGACCGCAGAAGAGCGCCGTCAACGTCGCAAGCAACGCATCCTTGAAAACTGTGACAAACGCCTTGAACGACTTCTGACCTACAATGGCGGTATTCATTTTTTGCATATTCTCCTACATTTGAAAACTTTTTAGAAGTAAGAGCAGCTCCGTGTTTTGAGGGACCCGTTGCTGCAATGCCTTCCAGTGCGTGTCCTTCCAGTTCAACCGAAGAGAAGCAAGAAACGGAAGGCATCGCGAAGGGCAAGGATCTTGTTGGTCAATCTGATTCCACGTTGAAACTTAAGCCAGAAGACGAAGGGGAAGTTGTAGTCGAAAAAGGTCAATCGAAGAGTGAAGATCTCCCAAACGAATCTGACCTTGCTCAACAATTCACGTTGAATGGAGAAGATGAGACGAAGGCCTCAGATATGTCTACTGTCGAGGAGCCTTCGAAATCGCCTGATAATGAACTTCACCGAAGATCATATCAAGCTCACGATGGTCACCCCCAGGAATTTACGGAGGTTGTTAAGAACGATACGATTGCGGACAGTGCTCCTGTCGAAACAGTAGAAATCGACAAGGTGTTTTTCTTCGCCCTTTCTCTGGTGTTGGGAGTTCTTTTTGCCGTTGCAACATTACTTGAACCCCAATTCGCTGCGTTTATGTGGTTTGCCGTTGCCGAATCAGTTGTATTTGTGCTTCGAATTCAAAAGGTATAATTTTGTCTTCATATTCGTGCCTTACTGGATATGTCTTAGGCATCGTCCACTAACCCCTTCATTAATGAAATGCTCAAGGAAATACGAACTTTTGACCCATTAATGATCAACGCTATTGGTAAGTATTTCCTGTCTTCGTTTTCCTCACCAATGAAAAGTGCATATTTCGGCTGAAGCTTAATTGCGATTATATTTTTCTCGATGAATTAAGTCATAGTCGACCTCAATTAGGCGATTAAGTTTACGATTTCTGTAATTGTTACATGTACATTATTTCAGGTAGAGGCATGCAAGCTGTTAACGATACTGTCAACGATTTTGCTCCCTTCGTCGTCTCGTTTGTTCTAACAACTGTTTTGGTGAATAGTTTCGTCTAGTGTGGAGAAGAAATGTTCAGAAAGTGATGAGGACCTTCAAAGCTGACATCACCGTCTCCTTGTCATTTAATTGGATCTCTAGTTATACGTAATTTATTCATCATCATGTTGCGTGCCCTTACAGTAAATTTTGTTTCGCTCTGTGTGGTCTCACTCGTTCCTTCGGAAGCCCAATTGTTCGAGGTCGTTTCACGCGAGGGCAACCCGCCGCTGCCCTCTTCCCGCCCGCCTAGACCACTGCCCTCATTGAACTTCCTCTGTCAGCCGGTGGTGAAGGCCACACAATTGTGAGTCGGGGGCCGTACAGTTTGCGGCGTTTCTATGGTGCTGCCGAACTGCCAGTGGAATATAGCCATTGAAGTCGCCACTTTGGCTGCCCTGGTTGCAACCATATGACTCAGCGTGCTTGTGCCCGCGTAATATCAATGGGCCCACATTCACCTGCTCGTTCCTTGTGATTTTCTATTGCCATCCATAATATGTATGTCAACATTGGGTGGCGCAAACACTTCTTCTGACGGCTCGGCCGGTACCGTAGGGTTCCGCCGTTCCTCCTTATGCCACAAGGGCGGCAGAACATGGCGGCTCTTCTGCCCACATGGGAACACCGCTTCTACCTCATCGTTTCGGCGCTCCACTTCCTGGCCGCCTTCGTTGTCGCTATCTATACATCGGACGAGGTCAAAGTCTGGCTGCGACAATGGCTCATCGACAGCGAGTAAGTGCTACTTGTGTGACACCCGCGGAACCTCTATTTCAGCTACATTTCTGGTTGGAAACGAGATGGGTCTGACATTGAATGGTCACTTTTTCGGACATCAATTCGGGGCACCCTCGTTTTCTTCGCCATTCATTCGATTGCGTTTCACTTTGTCCACAAGAACTGTAAAGGGAAAACGGCGGCATATGTCCTCATCGTTTTTTGGACGTTTCTTCACATTGTCTTCTCTAGCCTGACGTGTCTTACTGTGCTAGCTGTTCTCGCCACACTTACTGTACTCCTCACGGTGAAGCTCAAAAGCGAAGTTCCTGCATGGGTTATCTGTATCGGTTTTGTTCTCACAGTCAATACCTATGCGCGATTCTCAGTGAATCCGGCAAATTACTACAGAGAGTTCAATATATACTTCTATACTGCTGTTCAGGTAAGAAGCGTCATTTCACTGACATCTTAAGGGTCACTTCTATTTGTGTCAGAAGGTGCCATTTCGGAAGAAGCAAAACTCTATTTTCATCGAGAATCTATTTCCAAAATGACAAAAGGAAGTTTAAAATGCAACCATTGAAACTATATTTGAAACTAAAGTGCATATTTTGCTTCTGCTTTAACATATATTCGTATGAGCTTTGGGTACATTTCCAAGGAGAAGAATGCTTATGTGTGACCTATAATGGCGCTCAAAAAGTATCATTTGGAAACATGAATGTAATCGAAGCTTAGGGGTTGTACCATCGCGTAATTTGAAAGTGTGTGAAATTATTAACATACAAATCCACTTCAGATTCTTAACTTCTGCATTTACTTAAATCGACACTCCAACTATGATGTCAGCAAACCAGTCATTCTTCGTTTTGTGCAATTTCTTCTCTACCCTCCATACACCATGACTCTCATCGTGCTCTACGAGGATTTCGATCGACAAATGACGCAAAGGGAAAACGGAGATGATCCTAAGAATGATTTCGCAACCATGGCAAAGAAATTACTGCGACTGCTATTCTGGGCAGCGTTTCTGGACGCCCTACACCACGTGCTTTATGTTAACGCACTTTTCTCGTCCCCATTCACGCTCATTAAGGGGCTCAACAATTACAAACGTGACTTGCCACCGCACTTGTTCTGACTAATTAACTTATCCTACCTTTAGTTGCTTCACTAGCTTACACCGCAGGTCAACTCTTCCATGTGAAATACGTCGTTCTCTTCGGAATTCCGAGCTGGTTTGCTCTTGTTGACGGTATGGATCCTCCTGGTCCTCCTATCTGCATTTCGAGGGTTTCCAAGTACTCTCAGATGTGGCGCTATTTTGATCGCGGCCTGTATGAGTTTCTCAAAAACCAGGTATGCATTATTTAAGCTTAGGTTAGGTATTTAGGGTAGGTTGTTATGTTACGTCGCTATTGTATACTTTATTTAGGTTTATATTGTATACTTCATTTAGGTTTACATTCCTCTCATGAAGAACCAAACCGGAGTAGCACTCATCACTCGCCGCCTTTTCGCGATGGTTTCGGCTTTCCTTTTTGTACTCGCTTGGCACGGCACTTCACTTAACTACATCAGCTGGGTCTCCCTCAGCGCTCTTGAGCTATGCATTGAACGCGTTGGTAAAGCAATCGGAAGGACGTCCAGATATCAGCAACTTTCTGTCGCAATCGGTCAGCGAAATGTTACCCGCTTGCAATCGATTGCAATGTTATCTACTGTTATTCCGGGTATCTTTGGAGTGTTCTTCTTCCTTGGAAGTGAAGGAATTGGGAGTACCATTTTCAAAAGCGTCCTTGTCGACGGGTTTCTAGAGCTGGTAACGCTTCGCATACGGTATCTCCAACTCTTTAACGTTCATCCACACTTGTTATACCTTCAGGCTTGGCGAGGCAGGACAAGTTCTTCTGCATTTACTTATCTTGGGATATGCATTTAACGCGACATGTTTGTATCTCGAAGACGAAAGAAAGAAGAAAACTAAATCTCAGTAATTTATTGTTGGCTTTAACTTGGAAATAAAGTGTATAGACGACTGCTTTGCAAAATGTATCGATTAAATCGATATCTATAGAGGCATATGTAAACTGAATTAAAACTAACGAAATCCCATTGATAGTGTTGTGCATTTGTCTTGTTACACTCTCTCTCTTTGAAAGGGGGCGGCGTCTTCTTTTTTTGCTGTTCTCCGCGACTTTCGTCAGAATCCCTGCAGAGAAGGTCACCGCCGGTCAGATGTAGTTATTTTGCATTATCAAAATTCGTCCGGGCAGGAGCATTGTTTACTAAATATACATGGCGAGCTTTGCTGGTCATTTATTTTTCGCTTGTGGAGTCGTCAATCGATCGATATCCATTGAAGAACGCATTAGAAGACCACCCATCAACAGATTCATAGCAATCGACACAATCTATATCACTGAGATGCTTTCCGTCATCTAGAATCCACACTGGGAATGTTTTGCTGGTGCATTACGATGTGACAAATAGAGACGGCACTTTTAGTAAAAGAAACGGATTTAACAGCAACAATATATCCCAAACAGAATAACAAGGGATATCACCCAATCGTTCAGCATTATCCTCCCTTCTTCTTGGAGACTCCGACAGTGCGTCCCTTGCGGCCGGTAGTCTTGGTGTGCTGACCACGGACACGGAGGCCCCAGTAGTGACGGAGACCACGGTGAAGGCGGATCTTCTTCAGACGCTCGAAGTCCTCACGAAGCTTGTTGTCGACAGCGGTGGAAAGGAGCTATAAACATTGTGTAAGTCGAGAGAAATAGATATGGGGAAACGAACCTGGGAGTACTTCCCGTCCTTGACGTCCTTCTGTCTGTTCAAGAACCAGTTGGGGATCTTGTACTGGGTGGGGTTCTGCATGATGGTGGTGAGCTTCTCCATATCTTCCTCGGACAGCTCTCCGGCACGCTTGTGGATGTCGATGTCAGCCTTGCGGCAAACGACGAACGCGAAACGGCGACCAACACCCTGTTAGATGAGCAAAATAGTAGTAAAATAGAATAAGAAGGACGTGGATACCTTGATGGAGGTCAGGGCGAATGGAACCTTGCGGTTTCCGTCGATGTTCGTGTTCATAACACGATGGATGTGTTGAAACTTCTCCGGGACGATCAACGACATGGTGATACCTGAAACAACGAACAGTAGAAATTCGTTCGCACAACAAATAATCGAAAAAGATAAGCGCACGCGACCATAGCACGACGAACTCGAAAAAGCAGAAAGCAACAAGCGCGAAGCCGAAAGCGGCGCGAGCGCAGATTTGGGAGAGATCGTATCAATATTTTCGCTGCGGGACCGAGATCATAGATAAACTCATCGGCTTCCACGTTTGCTTCGAGAGCTTCTTTGCACTTCTCGCTGTCTGATGCAGCGTCTACAAGACACAAAAAACTTGCAAACCGATCATTTCGGTATCTTCAAAGCGGCCAATCGGTCGTATTGAAGAACTCCTGCTGTCCGACCAGTCCTGAGCGTCGTCTTCATCCATCCCACATGAAACCTTACATCCTTCTGGCCGTTCTCTCATTGGCTGTATGGTTGCCATCTGGAATCGGAGTTCCACTGTTGAACGGAGGAACAAACACCGCAGAAGGCAAGCTGTCGTCGCACCTGATCTTCATATGGCTCTATCCCATGTTACAGGCAACGCTGCATCTCCTAAACTGGACAATAATGAGAACAACGCACTGTGCACACAAGGGAACGAAAACGACTGCCTAATAAAATTGTGGACAGAAGTGAAACAAATGGTTCAGAAAAAAGTCCAGGCAAAAGGCAGTCCGAAGATCGAGGATACATTGATGGAGCTGTTCAAAATCGAGGAGAAATCGGGCGGACTGAAAGAATCAGAAAGTTGGATCAGAATGGTGAGAACAGGAGGAGGAGAAAGTTTGCACTATGTTTAAACGCATTGTTTAAACGTAGTGTAAAAAATGGCAAACTCGTAAAGAGCGGTGAGAACAGAGAGTGACGGATACGGTAACTGCACTTTTTTAAGGAGGCAGAAGCAAGAAGAAGGTCTGGAACGAAATGGTTCAAAATGTGGACCCGTGACGAAAAAAGCAGTAGCGGCATCTGGAGGAAGAGTGCAAGTTCGCCGTCTACCATACTCCTTAGGATTATTGGCTTTCTTTCATTGTTTCTCTGTTGTGTACAAACATAGTGCAAAAACTGTTCAGCTCTTGAGGAACTGATGTTTCGCTTAAAGAGGGTTCAAGTACATAATTGAATTCCGACTCTCTAGAAGGTGACTTATAAGACGCTTATAAGAAGACCGACCTGCTTCAGGCGGCGATCTAAATGCGTTGTGACAATTGAGAACGGCAGTCGCCGGGCAAAACTTTTGTATCTGGGCCGCAGACAGAGACACAGACAGCCCAGACACGCAACTTCTTGCGCGCCATACATCGGCAGGAGCAGGAACATAACGTCGAATTGGGGGG
>KN168568.1:938-20983 GCA_000757755.1 Steinernema glaseri
AAAACCTTACTCAAGGAAGTTTGTGGAAATACATAAGTGTTACGGAAAAACCGGTTTTGTTGACCTGTGAATGGTAGACAAGGATAGAAAGTCAATGAAGGTGTAAGTCGAATTTAAAGGGAATCAGAGAGCGAAAATCACACTCATAAATAGCGATCATTGCGATGTACAAACAACTCACCAAATAAAGCTCAAAAATATTCATCAACATTCAAGAGGAGCTGAAGCCGATCTAATAAAAAATATATGAAAAGGAGTTAAGTCTTTTAACCTAACAGAAATCGTGCTCAAAAACGACGCTTGATTGCTAAAGAAAAACTCAATGCGTAACATCCGTCAAAGTAGATAAAAGTGCTTCCAGACAGTAGCAAAAAGTGATCCACCTCTAACTTATCTTATCGGTTTCGCACATCCACTTCGGTCGGAACACCGCCGGTGATTGGAAGAATGGAGATTAATTAAGGAACGGAATTAATCCGAGCAATGCAAATATTGGCTCTGCAGCTGTGTGAAAAGACTCCGCTCCGCACAGAGTCAATTTTACCGGAGTGGGTTCGAGTCGATTGGCACAAAAACTGTGGCCTATGCTGAGAAGAAGGTGTACCGCAGGTGGTTTTGAAATGAAAAAGATTAGATGGCCGATAGAAAGACGCAATTCCGGTGGTTCTGCCAGGTATCAGTCCGTCCAACCGTCACCCTTTCAAACTCATCCCGCTCGCCCACTGCATACCCAATGACGTAAAAAGCGGCTCGAGGGCAAGAGGAGTTTACACCGTGTGTGGCAATTTTGGTATCAGCCGGCTGTGGTGGCGGAACAACAAATCGGTCGCCGCTACCCGTCTCCAAACACGCGCGCCGCCACTGACCAAACAGATGACGGCGGTTCGGGTTAGGGTGAAGGCGTTGTTGGCACGGAGTCAAGAAAAAGGGGCCAAGCGCCAATCGGTCAGACCGTGACGTTCGGCCCGACCGGACGCAGCGTTTGCCCATCGGATTTAGACATGGCCGCGACAAGACAACAACAAGGTGGCGAACATCGCCGATGATGGACGCCCCAGGTGCTGATGACCTGGCGCCCATGTCAGATGCAGTAATGATGGACAGCAGGGGTTCAGGGGCGCAAAAAGCAAACAGGACAAAGGTAGAAAAATGCCTCGAAAGGAGATTAAACATTCTGTTTAATGAATGGGAACGCTTTGTTACTACCATTGAAATTAGACCAGCGCTACAAAAATATCTGAAACACTTTTACTATGTACTTTTTGGAATGTACTGTATAATTGTATTTAATTTTTAGGTGGTCGCTTGTAGTAGCAAGCCAAAGATTATGCCTTCCCTCAAACAAAAAATCTCTAGCAAGACGAAAAGTATTTGTATGGGACGCAATAATTTTATGAGAACAGAAACAGAATTAATAATCTAAATTAAAATGCAATAAAGATAGGACAGGATAAAATTATGTGTTTGATCGAAACTGCGTGTTTACAAAGTGGCATCACAACACATAATGATTAGTATTTAATGATATGTGGAGGTCATAACTTATTAAAAGGTATAAAACGCTCACTGATAAGAATCCAACCGCGGTGGACAGCTTGTTTAGCCGAAATAAAACAACTGGGATTAAATGTTGAATAGCAAGTTCGATAAGGTCACTGCATTCGGAGTCAAATTGATATGCAACATACCTACTTTATGGCCAGCTTCAAGCGATAATATGCCGTAAAACTGTGCTTGGTCAGAAGATGAAAGGGACGAAACGCAGCGGGTACAGATGGTTTGCTGGAGAGAGACACTTAACTGAATGGCGCATCCGCAATTTGTCGGAACCACGTACCCACTTGTTTAACGCCACTTGACAAGATCTCGCGCAGGGAGGGGAAATGGCACAACGGCACGTCTCGGACATGCCGGGTGCAGTTCTACAGGAGATAAATTGAATTTTGAGCTGTGTAAACAACGATATTCTAAGTGGGTTTTAACTGCCGCTGGGATTTAGTGCCTATGTGGAACCAGTTGTCAACGGAGAAAACTTGAGCTGCAAGGCCGTAAATTGCCGTAAACAAGTGTCAGTGAGCAAAAACAGGACGATTTTGGAAGACTATTTGGGGACACTCACTGTTAATCGTGTTAACACTTGATTGCAGTAACAATGTATTAGGTTTGTTTTTCCCTAAAATTGTAAAATTAGTCGGACAAAAGCATAAACAATTGTATTGTGATTGAAATAGGAAGACAAAAATGTGAAGCGACCGGAAAATTATTTGACGACTCAATGGATCGCAAAATAGTCATCAAATTTGCCCATTACCCATTTGTTGACGTCAAAATTTGCATATTTGCTGTTCTCTAGAAAGGCAGAATGTTATTCAAAACGCGCTTTCTACATGTTCGACTTGTATTCGGCAATACCCTTAAAGTAGGCGGGTAAATTGAAGTGACATTTGACGGATGTCCCGAGATGTCAAGAGCGTTCTTCGGGAATCTCTCTCCTTTGGTCTCTGGTCTTTCGAACAGAACAATTCCTTAGTTGGCCTTTCAATGAAAAATACCTGTTTTGTATTTTTAGAAGATTCCGGAAAATTTAGTTACTGCTTACTTGAATTAAAGCCTAAATTGTTCGCACAATTTAAGTAGCAGAACACTTGTGGTATTCGGAAGAAATAATTTAGCAAAATCTGGCTTTCTCCAAACATCATATAAACTGTATCAACCATGAGCAAATAGGATCATTGAACTTTTGGCCATAAAAGCAACCAAAGTACCATGAATCACAAGCACATTTGGTCTGCCCTTATCTGAGATTACGACTTGAACCCTTACGTACGTCCAACCTCGGAGATATATCTCCTTACCACTCAATATCAACAATATCCACAGCATCCCATTTTGCAGGAAGCGGCCGACCTAGAGGTCCACTGAGACGAACAACGACATCATGCACAATAATTTGATTTGCTATAAGTCAAATCAAACCATCGAGCAAACGTCGTCTTGCCCGTCGGTCTCATCAGCAAAAAGCACACAATTTGAGACGAAAACGAAAGTGTGAAGCGGTGATCCCATTAAACGCTTCGTTTCGTGGGAACGTGAGAAAGGATGAAAGGAGATGCATGTTTGTTATCGCCTGACAAAAAAACGCGCAAACCTATGCGAAGGCGCAAACGCGACTTATCGCTCAAGGGCAATGAAGAGGACCGAAATTGGTGTGTAGGCAAACACGAACAGCTCCGGGAGAGGCTCTTCGCAACTGTTTGACCGGCAGACGCTCAATTGACACAGCAACTCACTCACGTTCCACACAATACACACCTCGCAGGCTCAGTCTCGTTATGGACGCAACGACATAGTTGACACTCATTCTCGGTCGTAGGCGACTTCGGGGATTATGCAAATTTCATAATCTTTTGTGCGCAACAAATGGAACTTCCACGGCGCGCGGCCGTTCGCTATTTGCACTCTCGACTGTGCCGCGAAAGGCGTCAACCGAAATGGCTACGAACACATCTCGTCTCCGAATTGCAAGCTTGTGCTGGAAAACAAAGAACAGCACACCCGTGAGTGATGCTTAAAGTCAACAACTCGCACAAGAAGAAACAATAATCCCTCCGATTGAATCGGTGGGAGAGTGTCTTGTGGTAATGATGAGAGCCGAATGATATTGCGACCGAGTCAGTACCTCGGTAACTGGTCAGAAACGAGACATGTGCATAGACTCTCGGTCGAGCTCTTGAACCGTTTTGCATGGGTTCTCCGATTTTTTTATGGGACGCATGTCCTACTACCTCCTTTGAAGTATAGAACGACACTACTTCGGAAGAAGTTAACAAATGTAACATGCCCATTCAGTCTCCTAACGAGCTGTAGGACGAACACAGTGAACATGTGTGCATACATTTAATAAAAGACTACGGTAGGTACTGGTATTATGAACCTAAGTTTTTCATCAATCCTTGCGTAATTCTTATCGCAAGCCTAATTGACTAGGAAAATCGGAGCAAAGAACATCCACTCAAAGGCGCAATAAGCGCGCGAGGAATTGTAGGCAGCAGCCTCGCAGCCACGATCAGATACAGCGGCAATCCAGAACCGCCTTAGCAAGTCCGGTACGCACTCACCACTCGCTCCTTTATTGGCGCCAATTGTCGACCGCCAACGACGTTGTCTAATTGGTATGTAGAAGAGAAGACGGAGACTCGCATACCTATGAGTGTGTCCGGCCTTCTGCGTTTGTACAAGCACAAATATTAGTTTAAATTTGCATAATTAATTACGACAGACAAACAGACGACGACGTCGAGAACACAATGTTTATCACATCAATGCCTAGAAGGGCCGTAAACACAGTCTGATTCTGTCAACACAGAGCGCAAAGTGGGTCAAACCCTTCCGTTTTACTTTTTACCCGAATAAAGCGCCAAATCACATGTTAACAAACAAAGGAACAACGATGTTCTAGCACTAATCCATCCATGCTCGCCGTCCACGGTAGCACGTCCGTTGGAATTCAGTTTAGCCAGTATAGCACACATCCGTTTCTTACGCTGTGCAATTTCCTAAAAACAACAGTCGTAAACCTTTGGTTAATCAAAGTATAATTACTGTTAATTTTTAGAAGGTCCAGTTCTATTCTTGGGCACCGTCTTCAGTGAGCTATTCTTGTATTTCCGATCGTCATTTCTAAAAAAGCAAATGACAAAAGGTGCATAACTGTTACGCTGGTAAACATACCGGGACATGAACAACTTTTCACGGCATCCACGACCACCTTCCCAGTGTGACGATTTTGATTTAGTCGTTGTTTGCTTGCAGCTCACGCAGGGCTTGTCTTTGGAAAAGGGCTGAAATGTAAAATTAGGGTTGTCAGAGGATATCTTTCCCTCTCCCACTCCTTCACAGTGAGTTTCATAAATAGTATTTGCAAATATCAGGAACTGCACATACATCGGCATTATGCTTGCGCAGAAAAGGAAGAGGTAAAATGAGGGCTTCCTTGTTGTGCAAGACTTGGGAAGTCCGTTGGTACAACAAAAAAGCGTATGTATGGTAGTTACCTGCTCATGACTGCATGATCCACAAATCATCCTCGTCGCAAATTTCATTTCATGACCCATTCCAGCTTCTTCGTGGCATACATCACAGGGAAATGTCTTTCCACAGCACGGGAATCTAGAGCACAGTAACATTAACACTGGTTCCGTAGAATAATATGCGTACCTCAACCACCTGTAGCTTTTCTTGTAATGTTTGCAGGTTCCATTCTCAGGTAGAGGCTGCCCAACAACGATGGCCGGCCCTAACTCAGCCTTCTTCTTCTTGGTAGATCGAGCGACGGTATTATCTTCTCGCAAGATAAGCTCAAAATTGCCACTGAACCTTGAAGTGAAGATAGCGAATTCGCATTTTGTGTGACAATCGTGGCACCAGTTCTTATTGACGACGGCATTGCTTAGATTCTAAATAAAAGGAACGGAGAGTTAAAGAAAATAAAAGAATGCACATACAACGACATCGAATTCACGACTGCAATTGAGACAAGAAGCTCGAAACCGAGAATCCATTAGAACACATTCCAGAGGTCGGCATCCTTTAAAGTGGAAGTAACCCAACAGGTCCGATTGATGATGGACGAGTTCGGAGTAGTACATCACTGACTGTCCGACTTTGCACTGGGCACAGCGGTTCTGCTTCTTCACCCCTTCTTTACATTCCAAATACTCTACTGCGGAGCATTTCAGACATTTGACGGCCAGCAAGACGCTCAAGGCTTTCATGGTTCCAATATTACCGGTATTGTCGTTCCACGCGAGCCGCAGTTTTATAGCACTTGGTACGTCCCTTCTTTCGTCCTCATCCTCTTGCTCACTTCTACTGCTAGCATTGGAAGTTTGAAATACGTTTTCATCTTCTCTTTCATCTGGCTTCTTTCCTTGTTCACCTTCTTTCTTCTTAGAAGGAGGGATGATTGTTCCCTGCACTTGTTGCTGATTCTCTTCTTCATCATATTTCACTGTGGGCAGTTGCACTATTTTTATACCAGAACTTTCAGCTTCCAAGATCATCTTCGTTTTCTTCAGTCCAGTAACAAACATGTCAAAAATGTGACAATCAAGAATGCGTACAAGCCATTTCGACAAATTTTCATACTTGTCTTCTGATACAAACGTTGACATTTTTCTCTGAAAACAAAAATTAGCTTATAGCAATCCTGGGTTGGAAGAGAAGAAGAAGTAAAAAAGTCGGAAAACACCTACCGCAATCCTTTCGTTGAGCTCCGAATTTATATGATTGCACAGAACCTCTGGCAACATTGCCGTACGAAGAACTTCGATTTCCGGCGCGACATATGGATGATCCTTAGCGATAACCAGTTTGAAATCAAGTTCCTTGACGTCAAAAACCTAAACCAGTAACGCGTGAGAAACCAAAGACTACTAAGACAGTCCTACCCAATCGGGATGCGTGATTTCGTACGTGAAAGTGATTTCAGTTCCAAAATCGTGCTCGCTGAGTTTCGCAGAAGCATATCTTCTTCGGAAATAATGAAGATCGGCTCTACGAATTTGAAGTTGCGGAGCAGTTCCTTTGTCCGCAGCAGAACAAGTCTCCTTCTTCGGTCGTACAGCTATTCGCCCTGGCGCCACCGTCCGCGGAACAATCACTTGCGGCTTCTGTTCTTGATCAGTAGGAAAGACTGACGACCCAGCTACAGCCGACTGATTCATAGAATTCGACCTTGCTTCAGGAGGAGCGCTATCAGACGCATCATGAACGAATCGACAAGATTTTCCCTTGCGGCAGCCTTCGGTTAGAAAATAGCGACACGGCACCGAGGTTTTGATCTTCTGTCGCTTCTGAGTATTCGGGGGTGGAGCCGAGCTAGTATTAGTCGATACTTGGCCATCGTTCCCTGAAGCTACTGCCTTGACCTGGTTATCATGCAAAAATCTGCATTTTCTTCGTTCACATTTTCCAGCAAGAAAAAAGTGACAGACAGCTGCTTTCTTCCGACTGTGATTTTTCTTCTTAACTTTCGCTTCTTCAACAGACACGATCAAAGTTGGCGGAGCTTGTAAAGTTTCTGGCAGGATCGCAGCGGTGGATGTGGCAGTTGCATTATTATTCTCGCCCATTGCAAACGACCCTGAAAAGAGAAAATGAATATAGCCGAACTGTACATGGACCCCACACGTCGGAGATCGGCAACCCGCATCACGGTGTAGCATTTCCAAATGTGAAGCGTGTGCGGAGTCAATAAGGCAAGCAGAAAAAGTGCGACGAAGAAAAGGATAGACTGTGCAAGCGACTGAAGCACTGAATGATAGGAATCACCACATTCGCCTAGATATAAGTCCATGTCACCCGACGATTATTGCACCACGATTGCACAATAAGTTAGCGACAGTGACGTCACATGTATCTTACGCCAGCATTCAATTTAACGCTTAGAAACTGCTGAATGGTAGGCAGTTTGACATACCATTATCAACACATTTGCAAGTGTGCCGCACTACGAATTGAAATGAGAAATGAGAAGGATTGAACGTTTATTGTCTAGTGTCTCGTTCTGCAACACGTGGGAGTGTCTCTGTCTAGTGTCTTGCTGTGCACAGAAGGCGGGCTACTACGTCACAATGAGACACTGTTAGAACACTGAACAAGACCCGACCACACGCATGGAACGTAGACAGTCTGCGTCTGTACATTTCGCACTTTCGGTCGTGACGGACGAACGCACATCTGTCTGGTTCAACGCCAAACTTTCCTTTAGTTTTATTATTAATAATAATAATTAACTAATCTCCGACACAGCAAATCTTCGGAACTAGGACATGCATTGTTCTCCCATCCGAGAAACGCGCTATGAAAACTTACTGAACAATAGACGTGTCGATAAAGGCAGAAAACTGAAAGCGTTTGGTGAAAAAGTCCTAGTGTGGCCGCCACGTGGAACGCCACCAACTGTCTCTGTCTACAATGGTTTGCAACCTCTCACCTCCAACCTCATTCGCAGGTGTTCACCGACCGCGGTCGGTTGTCTCGTTTTGCAGCGTCCACATGCCACAAGATAATTCTATCATTTCAGATGGACGTCAAATCCATGGAAGAATTGCTGGCGGAGAAGAAGGAGGTAGATGCCGCGTTCGATGCCAAGATCTGGGACATGATTGATGCGTTGCGGGAGGTGAAGAGGGGCGTTCTTCCCCGAACGGTAGCAGAACAAGTCGCCGTCTTCAGCCATCAGCTGCAACAGGTTAGTCACTGCGCATGTCTCCGCTGAGCAAATTAACTGTTTAGCTTCGTCGTGAAGATGACGACATGAACTATTTTGAGTTCAATTCTTTTTTCGCCAAAGTGGAAGAATTGCGCGATAAAGGTCGCGAAGAGAAGTTAATGGACCTGAAGAAGCAGCGCGACGATGTAGGTCTATTATTCCCATTCAGTTTAGCCAGTATAGCACGCTTCAGCTTCTTCATCTTCTCCATCTCGCGTTTTCAGTGGCTGAGCTGCGGAGTGAACGCGTGATGGAGAAGATGAAGAAGCTGAAGGAGAAACTGGAAGAGGCAAGCCCATTTTTCTTTTTTTGTGAATATCTGGTGCTACGGTATCATTTGTAAATTTGCTAGTCACTGTTCCTCTTTACGTATTTTTGCAGCAAAATTTGATCAATAGGCAACATTTTTCAAGAATCACTCAATTCGTTCCGTACATTTTGGTTGATTTTACATTCTTTTATAGGACTGACCATTTAATTGAGAATTTCAGATAGACGAAGAAATTTGCTTTCTTCAAACCCAAATCCTTCGTCTTGTTGAGTACATACGGGAATACAGGGACCAAAAAGCGTCCGTCCCTTCTCGTACGTCTCATTTTGGATCTTCGCAAGCCATAGGCGAACACCAAGAAAATCTGCGAGCACATTCTGGAGGAGACCCGGCCGGGCCTATGGATTTAGGCGAAAACCCAACAAGTCGTCGAGAACAATCAGCGGACCACTCCAACGGGCCTGTGAATTTGGGCGAAGACCAAGGAAATCGCCACGAACATGTTGTAGGGGACTCGGCCGGGCCTATGGATTTGGGCGAAGACGAAGCAAATCGCCACGAACATGCTGTAGGGGACTCGGCCGGGCCTATGGATGTGGGCGAAAACCCAACAAGTCGTCGAGAACAATCAGCGGACGATTCCACCGGGCCTATGAATTTGGGCGAAGACCAAGCAAATCGCCAAGAACACTCTGTAGGCGACTCCAACGGGCCTAGGGATTTTGGCGAAGACGAAGCAAATCGCCACGAACATGCTGTGGGGGACTCGGCCGGGCCTATGGATTTTGGCGAAAACCCAACAAGTCGTCGAGAACAATCAGCGGACCACTCCAACGGGCCTGTGAATTTGGGTGAAGACCAAGCAAATCGCCAAGAGCATTCTGTAGGAGACTCCGCCAGGCCCAATGATTTCATCTTGGATTAGAATGCACTGAGACTGGACTCGTTTGTTCTTCGTTGTTGTTATATACGCTTATGTATCGGTGTTGTTGATTGAATGCGTGAAGTGCTAATATCAATTTCTGAAAAACAAATTTATTCGCCATATTCGAAGTTCTTCACTTTGATACTTTCTGTACCTATGTTTCACAATCTCTCGCTTCATAAGTACTGTAGGTAAGCTATTTATTAGGATAGACATCACGAAAGCAACACAACTGACCGAAAGTCAGTATTCCACCGGGTGAAATCTATGTCAAAACCATCGTCAATCCACCTCTTCCACGCCGTTTACTTGAGTGGTCGTAACAACGGCCTGTAACAACACGATATCGATCAGTCTGCAGTTTATTAGCAAAGAAGTCATGCAGAGCACAGAGGCGAACATGGTTTCAAGCATATAAATCTAGAGTTACCTAATAGAAGCTAGTGATAACAAACGCACTACCATGCTGCCAACGTAGACGAGATTCGAGCGGGGAAAGTCTTTGTCAATGCAATATGTGAATGCCGAGGTGAATGTAGTTGTGAAGTGTGGAATGGAGTGTGGCGATTCCAATTATCAGCTGTCGTCGTTCACGGCGACCACAAGAACAGGATCCAAATGCAACTCGCTTTTGTACCCGTTACTTGTAATGCGAATCTGACTCGTCTGCGCGATCGGGGTACGACCATCGCTGAATGGAAACGACCATGAACCACGTATTTGTGTGAGTAGCAAGTCACGAACATTCAAAGCTGTTAACCAAAGCTCAGTACGCACAACGATCAGGATACAATCATCCGCAGTGGGGAAATCAGATTATTAAACAGCAGAAGTGAGACGATGCGAGGGCGATCTAAAACAATTATGTACAGACTAGTTAGAGGCGCGAAGCAGCAGACAGTAACAACCGGATTAGGAAGAACTTCGGAGTTAAGGAGCAGGGACATGGACGCAGGTCGAGATGCGGATCTTAGTTGTATGGATATCGGGTCTTCAGCCACTTACATTCGTTGACCCTCCACTGGATTCCCTCCGCTATTGTAAATGGATGGACCGCGCATGTCGCTGCTCATGAGAACTGTTTTTGTTTCCACCACGGTGTTTGCCGATAGTGGTTGGGTTCCCAGTTCAGGATCAGGGCGCCTATGCAGAGGCATCAAATTAACGTTGTGCCCTTCAGGGGCTCCTTCTGAGCAGGCAGGGATTTCACGGCGGTTGAACACTTCAGCGATGAATAGAGCCTGCAAAATATCGTTACAATATTAAAACCACAAATGGGCACGCTGTGTGGAGACCAAAATAAATGGCTTTTTTTCAATTTTCACAAGTTGACTTACCATGATGATTCCAATAGCAGATCCCATCGCTGAACCTACGAGGACATCGGACCAATGATGCTTGTAGTCACTAACTCGGCTGTAGGCAACGAATGCGGCACCACCGAAGAGAGAGAACTGAATGACGGGGAGAAGAAGGCGGCTATAGAGCGGACGGTATAGACGGGCTTGGAGGTAAAGCTATAATATCGCACAGAGTACAAGGATTTATGAGCTGCTCGACTCACCGAAGTGTACCAGGCAGCATAGAAAGAGAATGAAGAGTGTCCGGAATAGAAGGAGAGCTGTGCCTCGTGGATAACCTTCGTGTCAGTCGTCGTGCACCAGAAATCGGTAATGTACGTGTGGTTCGTTCCGCAGTTTCTGTATCCGACGTTCGGTTTGCACACTTCCATGAAGTGAGGACGTTGGCGACCAATAGTGTACTTTGCGATGTCCACCATTAACTGATTAAAGCAAACACCAAGAAAGAAGTATCCTTGAAATATTGTAATATTAAACGGCTAGCTATTTGAATAAAAAATTACCAATGAAAATGTACAGACGTACGATGAGACGGTGGACTTGGGTATTCCGCATATGGTACTTGTTGAATAAGTGAGCGCATTTCTTTTCCCATGCCAGAGTGCGGAAGACCTCGGTGGCAAGAATCTGAAATGTCAATCTGTTACATTCGAGAAATAAAATCGTTAAATCGTTACAACGGTGTTCGTTTCGAACACAAACTGTCTCCAAATGCTTTGTTTGCTGAGGTTGTTTGATAGATCAATGACCCTTACCAATGCAGAAGGGATCAAGATTCCGACGACGATCAACATCTGCCGTGTCACAGTAGATGGCAAGAGTGGATAGCGAATCGACTCGTCATCGCAGTAGAATCCGCGCTTGTACGGTTTTACGAACTCGTGGAATATGAGAAGCGGAATGGCGCAGGCGACCAGCACACAAAAGTCGCAGACGACACGGCCGATGGAGATGTTTTTGTCCGGCATGTTCTGATCTCACCGCATTCAAGTCGTTGCACCGTCGGAATCTGTCTGAAACATAAGTAATTGGTGAGATAAGCATGCACTTCACACGATTCCGAAACAGTAAACGCGATTGTACGAGCTTGGTAAACACCTACTTCGAGGTACAAGTGCGCAACAAGGCAAGTCTGCGCCCACATTGCGGCCGTGGAAAAACGCGACCAATCAGACGTGAAAACAAGTGCAGACCCGCTCCGGTTCTCGCTCTGAAAATCTAATAGAATATCTGTTGCTCATCAGCTCGTAAACTGATTATAATGAATTTCCCCAACGCTTGGGTATGTCTTGGTAAGGGATGGGTGGATGGGTCACACAGCTTGCCACTGGCGCCCAGGTTTATGTCAATTACATGGGATTACGTGTACATGTTGCTGATCTCTGTTAAATACGGCAACGATGCGCTGCATTCCGATGGATAGAAAAAGAGTCACCGGGATAATTGTGCCTCCAACTCTGGACATCATCAACATATGAGGCAGAAATCATTTGTGACTAACCAAGCAGTGTTGTTAGTCATAAGTATCAGTTACCAGTGCCACCAGTTTAATGACAGAATATTACTTTCAGCAAGCTGAATAGGAATGGGGAATGCGGTTTGGACATTTTGGCAAGGAACGATCTGGTCTGATGCTGAATAATTTAACAGGGAGGCCAAATTGACAACACAAAATACAAATGGGCCAAACAAACAGAGAAGCAATTAGCACGCAAGGGGAAAACGAAAAACTGTTGTATAGATCGCGAAATTAGTTTCATTTTCTTCGCACTGCGTATTATTACAGTGAGAAACAGGAAATCGAGCGGAGAATTCCTTCGAGTCACACTGATTCACCGCAAAGAGGTGCACAAAACTAAAAGAAGTGGGAAACGGCAAGTCGGGTGCGATGCCATCAACTACTTCCTCGTACTATCAAATCAACACCAATCGATTCGATTGACAACTACTGCTAGAAGAAGGAACGATCTTAGGGAAAACTTAAAGCACATCAAGTATCACGCACGACGGTATTCTGACAAGAAGCGGGTGGAAACGCGTTGCAATTGCAAATGTTTAGTAGAAATGGAAAGAAATGTATAGATGCACCTGCGGGAGGATAACGATCTGCACGGGAAGGGCAATCAGAGAAACAGTAATAGTCGTTTGTCACGGACGCCGCATCCCTTTCCTTTGCCGTCTCTCACTTTGAATAGATCGACGTGAGGCGACGACGCCGTCCACAACAAACAAACTTTGCTGTACCGACGGACTGCACTCGCGATCAACGAATGGTTGTGCGATGGCGGACGCCTGGAGAACAGTGGAGATATGCGCCGCCAACAGCTGGTCGTTGTGCCGCTGCCGAGTGAGTGCTCCGCCGCCGCGACGAACGAGCACACGCAAAACTAACGGCGACAGGCATTTGCGCGTTCACCGAAGCCGACGACGTACTTGACAAGCCGGCTCGTGCGCTCGATATGAGGAGATGGGTCGCTTCGAGTCGGCCCAAAATGAGAAATGCGCGACGTCCATTGGTCCGCGAGTGTTGTTTGCGCGACCGGCGTTGTTGTGCAAAACAGTGCCAAGCGTGTGCTTCCACTGGGAATTAATCGCCTTAATTGGTTTTGTTCTAGCAGTAAATTGAATTCCTTTAGCCGCAATGTGAATTTTTGGGAAGGGTATCTCCCGTTATAAAACTTCAGCATTTGGATGGACACAACTCCGTCTGCGATGACTATGCTTCTAGATTTAACGTTTTCAAACGAAGAACCTCTAAAAACTTATATTACTACCATATCTCAAGTAATTTTACGATTAATGCCAAAATACAGTGAATATGCATACTGTTATGTGAAGTGAATCATCCAGCGAGATGATGCACCTGCTGCATGCTAAGCTTTAATACGATGAACACAAAAGAGAGGCGTCTGGATTCCTAAGAGGCATATTTTGTAGCCAGAGACGCAGATTTTATGTGCCCATCTGCTCATACAATCCGTGATATTCAGAATTGGATGAACGGGGCTGAGAATAAATGTCGTTGATTGTGACAAACGTCCGAAAAACTACATTTCGCGCTATCTATGTGCAAACGCCGCCCTTCGAAGACAATAAAGCCATTTTTGGTTTTTTGTTTCATTCCGTCAACGTTTGAATATGATCAGGACAATCACAAAACAGCTCTTTGTAAATGCACAACAAAAGAAACGAAATTTGTTTTCAAGAGTTTGTACGTTCCCCAATGCAGTACTGTAGCCACTGAATGCTTTCTAGTGCCATGTTTACACCTATTTTCAATCCAAGCACAGAGAAATAACAATATTTATTAATGAATAACAAAAATAGGCAAAAATTGTTTGAGAGATCATTTGGCGAGCCTCAGGCTTTGGTGTAAAAAGAAGTAGAATCATGTTTCACAACAGATTAGTCGGTCGCCGGCTTCACGAACGTAGTCATCGCGGACGATTCGGTCTCTCCAGTCATGAGGTCGTCCGTTTCTCCAACTAAACAGAACATTTACAACTCTATCACACGTAGAAGATGCACTTACACCGAGCGTGTCCATAGTTTTTGTGAGAGGGCGCGTACATCGCCAGCAGTAAAAGGACGTAAATGTTCCACATACCGAAGGTTCCGGTGAAAAACGAGGACGTCGAGTGCGTAAGCACTGACTCATCCGGGTCGTCACCGTGCATTTGGCCTTCGCCATACTACAATTGCAGGAGATTTTGATTAAAAAATATAAAACCACATACCTGTTTCAGAATATAAGAAAGTATAGTTAACCCAGCACAAACGAGCGTGAACACCATGAGGAATTTGAATCTGTAGATAAGGTTCTTCTCCTTTAACCTCTGGGCTTCGTTCTTTTGGGCGAGTTGTGCACACTTCCCTTTAATGTGCGTCCACACCATCCAGATCTTGTACACCAAGAACGAGAAGTAGCATATCGCGGAGATGGAAGCGATATAGATTGTGGCAAGAGCTAGGTTCGTTCCTGTGTCGGAAGACCAGATACTGTAGAACGGGTTGTTGAGTTGCATTCCTCGCTCACAGATGTCGTATATTAGAAGCGAGACTGATGAAATAGTAATGAAAACCAAGTTCCTCCAGTAGTTTTTCTGAAATAACAAGCTGAGAATAACGCTCATCATCAAAAAGAAGGGTTACCAGGGTTCCACTAGCGTTTCCGTCATTAAGATGCTCACCGGCGAATATGAGCCAGAAAGAGAAAAGCACGGCGTAGAAGAGTCCTTGGCGAATGTCTGCTATAAGAAGCATGCACGGCAATCGGAACCAAAGGGACATCCATTCGATGGGAACTGGAAAAGGATGAAATAAGACGAGACAAACGACAAAAATCGAAATCTTGGGAGCACAAGTATATCTCTGCCATACTGTGTCCAAACAAATACTTACAATCAAGGATGGCCAGACTTATTCCGAGTGCCAAGATAGAGTTCTCGACTAAATATCGCGGTCTGTTAAGGGCAGAAACACGCTTGTAATACCAAACAGTGGCGGCCACAATGAACGGCGCGATCACGGTCTTCATCCACAGCCACACTTTTGTGAAGCCGCCGTTTTGATGAATGGCCTGAAAACACGATCATCCCAGAAGCGTTCCTGGTGGTCGACCTACAATCACTCTCATTTCGTTGATCTTTGGTACATGGCAATTCCTTGCTGCCGGATCTTTGCGCTGGCACTCTTTGAAGTCGACTGGGATTCGGATATTCAGCAGGTAGGTTGGGTAGTTGTTTGCACCGAGCTCGAAGAGGTCCATCACTGAGCATTGGTAGAGCTGCCCGTCGCTTTTCTGAAAAAGGATACATGAAATGTCGACGATTCAGTGAAACTTTAATAATTTTTCCTTCCACGCCTTCGGGAAACTGGCATTAGATAACTTTGCGGTAATACGGAGCCAGAAAACATACCCTATCCTCAGGGATGGTGCAGTCCAGCTGTCGAGTAGCGTTCGTCGCAATAAACTCGTTCCACGGCCCATCGACCTTCGTCTGATAGCCCATCCGAACGTCGAGCGTCAAAGGCGAATTCGTAACTTAAACAACAAGATAATAAAAGCTAAACTGCGCAGTTAGTACCCTGCTCGAAGCCGGAGTGATACTCAATCTCAATTTCCAGTAGTCCAAGTAGGAACTGAAACCACGGAGAGTACTGTAGTTGTATTGCCTCTCGTCTGTGAGGCATCTGCGCCACAAACACAATATCTCGAGCGAAGGCGTTCGGCACTGAGGTGTAGTGATTGAGATCTTCTATTATTTGACACTGCTTCGACTGCGGTTGAATTTGGAACCACTCGTCAGAACGGCCAGCGTTACGGTCAGAACACTTCGTCATGAGAAACTCCATTGATGACGACGGTGCGGGTGCTGGAAAAAGCAAGGCGATAAGAGCGATGAATCATACAGTGAGTAATCAATGTACATTTTTCTATTTTATTTACGAAATTTAAGTCTGATTAACGTGAAAATCGGGGATTCAGCGTGCATCCCAAATGAAAAGACACACATGGATGATACACAAATTCTATTTGGTATCAGTAACATTGATTTTTTCGGCATAATTTATGACCTAGCATGGATCAAAAGCTGAACTGATGTTTCCGTTTAATCTAACAAGTTAAAAAGAATCTTACCGAGTATAGCACCGATTGAGAAGAATCCGATCTGTAGACATAGCAACAATCCAAGAATGACCGAGAGCTTCCGATTGCTGAGATGTTCAATGACGGCACCGCCGTTTGCAGGCATCCTCCTCCCTCAGGGTGTCCAATAGCACTTGGCGCAAGTCACCCTTTGAGGCTACACGTCCAACCGTCAACTGAAAAAGAATCGGAGTCAAATAAAGGCAGCGGACGGCGCACAAAACAAACAAACATTTTGGCAACTCGGATATGCGAGGTGATAAAGACGACCGCGCGAGCGGAAATGGACGGTCTTGGCGCCCGACGCGAACAAAGAGATAACCGCGAACGAACGGCGGCGCGACTGTTCTCCCAGAGCATGGACCAGCGGGAGGTGTGGATGAGATGAGGAGGAGGGGGAAGAGGAGGTATTGGTGTCGCCGGCTATACCATCAATCCTCGATCAAGACAAGGAAAGGCGATGGAAGACAACGACGAGGACGGAACGGACGGTCGTATGGCGCCGCGGTCGTTGGCTCCCTTCAATTATAGGCCGCCATAAAACTTTAACAACCTCTCGCGTTCCCTCCTCCAACGTCTTCTGCGAACCTTCTCGCCGCTGTCGGCCATCAGCTTTCCTCAACCTCAGCAGCGCATCTCCGGCGTCTCGAACTTCTTCGTCATCGGTCGCACTCCGCGCGCCCTTCTCTGACGACAGTCGTAAACTCGGCGCGCGTGCCTTGGAACATGAGGCAAAAAACGACCATGAATGAACCAGATAGCAGCCGAGATGATTGAAAAGGTATTGTCCGGACGCGCAGCACGGATCCGGCGCTGCGACCCTGTGCCTGTCGTAAAAGCGCCGACATCAAATGCATATGGTTTGTAACTGCGAATGTTTCTTTCGCTGCTTTCCGTTAATTGGCCTCCCGACACAAAGAACACTGCGAACGGATATTTAACACATGAAGGGTGCAATGAAACGTGACCGGAATCCAAGTGATCTATTGCGGAATGTGCAAAAACTCTCATCGCGCAATCGCTTTGGAGAGTTCGAAGGCATTCCGCGGTCTGAATTAAGATGCCTGCGGATGCGCAGAAGGTGAAGAATGAAAGCCACAATTTCGAGAGTGGAGCAATTCGCGCTTCTTGGCAGAGCCCGTCTCAATGAAAATGACATCAGGAAAATGACACAACACTGAACCTTCTCGGTATACTGTACACTCTTCTAAGGCGGTCTTTCTGACAACCATAGGACGTGTAACACAAAACGGTCACATGCCTCGTTCGACGTTCTTAAAATAGGAAAATCGAGATATCAGTATGAAACATGTGTCATAGTACCGGTCTGTCATCCGCTTTGTCACAACAGCCAAATGGAGAAGCAGCCGCTTAAGGTTCTTTCAGTAGCTCCAAGCAAAAATGGGATTCGGTCAAAAATTGCTTATAGGGATTCACAGGGATCATAGTGAGCTGAAAGTAGTGAAAGGATAAGTCAAAGGACAAATAGAAAATAGTGACAGAAGGCGAATTGCGTTTTATTGGTGGACCAATGTTTGCATTCCGTCAAAAACGCTAAATTCTATTTCTGATTCAATTTGTGTTTCGTCATTCACCGTTCCGTTCTCGCTTTCACTGTTTATTCTAAAACACGACCGGTCCCAATTTGTTTTCTTAACGTCCTGCGTGCATTGTCCGATCTCGCTCCGGCCACAGTAAATTTTTATGTGCCAAAAACCGGGCTTGAACTATTTAACTGATGTTTCTTATTCATGGCTTTTAAATTTATTAAAAATACAAATTTGGTGATCTTCGTGACAATAATATTTCCACGCTGCTTTCCGTGGCATTCACCAATTAGGTTAGAAGGTCGCCACTGTGCATACTGTCGCGTAGGGTAAGTCAATTTTCTCAATTTTTACATCTTCTGAGCAATATATGAAAGCAAGAAATTTTCCAGGATATCTGTAAGTACACAATTAGGAAAACTGTTATTATGAACGCCCGAGGCTCGGAAAAAGTGGCTATAACTGAATCAAAAAACAATATGTACCATATGCAATCCATTGCGATCCTATGTGGTCCCCAACAAGATAGAAATTATTTTAGTCCTTTGAAACGCAATCGTCAGAGGGTTCGGTACAAAGGAAAGGTGCGCTATTCAATCCAACAAAACAAGTGCTATTACCGTCGGATATTGGGCGGAGTCATTTATTTTTATCCACTCCTTTTTAAAGAAAAAAAAACAAAGGAGTTGGTCTACTATAATTATCCGATGTCATACTTTGCATCTGACATAATTTTTTCCTTGCATACGATCAAGTTCAAATGATCAACAAGATGGCGTCGATTTACCTTTTTTTATCTTGGCAGTCACATACACATATGCTTTTCGGCAGACCGCAACCTGTAGAAGCTGTAAATTTCGCGTCAAAAAAGTGCGATTTGATTGATGCTTTGATTGGATTGATTTTTTTCCGTCGGACCACCTGATCGATCGCTCTAAACAGTAAGTGTTGTTTGTCCAAAATTTCGGTCCACTCGCGTCCAGTTCAGTCCATTTTTGTTGCGTGGAACACCATGAAATGCATTTATCGTAGCCCTCCCCCGAGTATCCCCGAAATCAACAAAGCTGCAGGCGGGGGCGGGGGTGGGACGACATCGACCACACACCGTAATTGGACATTGCTGCCGGTGTCTTACTGTGATTCCTTTGAACGGTAAACTACAGAAGACTTGCTTCCATAAATTCGCCGCTTACTTGCGTTCCTATATACAGGGTGTCCCAAAAGTAATGCAACATTAATTTACACCCATAACTTTTTTTCTAGCATCATATGAACCGACGCTATACAGCGTTCGGTAGAGAACTAAATTTTCTACACGACTTATTTTCTGTTCATTTTTCGGATTCTTATATTACCACGGTACAAGCCCTTCAAACGCTCCACGGAAAAACGGGGCTAGCGTGTGCCCGATTTTCGTCGTTTTTAATTTTTTGGAGTACCGTAAGACAACCAGGATCAAATTCGGTCTCTGCTTCGCATTACTTTTGGGACACCCTGTATTAGTGTTAGCTATTAGCTATGTATTATTGAGTGGGTCATTAATTTTTTTTTCGTTAGACTGGAATTAGAATTGTTGGATTTGCTTTCACATATGAGGCTATTTGGCGGAGTCTCTTTATTTTTACCCACTTAATTTTCATAAAAAACAAGGAGTTGATCTACTAATTATCCAATTTATTCTGCGTTGTTGTGAATCTGCCGTACTGTGTATCTGACATAAGTTTTTTTCCTTGAAACATGTGCATACGATCAAATTCAAATGACCAACGAAATGGCGCCGATTTACAATTTTTCTCTTCGGCACATACACTTTGTGTCAAGGAGCAGAACGATACTTTTATACGTTTTGCCTTTTTCATAGTGCCTGAGCGATCCTGAAATGCACTGTTATCAGAGTATCGGCAAAAACACACGGAATTGAGAACTCTTATCTGTCTTTGTCTGTCTGCGCCTCCAAATCCCTTGTGCTTATCTCTGAACAGTAGAGGTCCCCAACTTGTTCCTTCCGATTGTAGC
>KN168568.1:28265-43052 GCA_000757755.1 Steinernema glaseri
CCGTTTACAAACAGCACATGTGCTCAACCCGTTTTTCTAATTGTATTAGTCGTCGACGACTCCTAGCAGGCGGCGGCACCTCCTCGACGGCATGTCCAGTACATCTAGCACGTGGTGAACTCCTTGCCAAGTATCGCCAAGGGTCGAATTCATTTGCGTGCGTGGCGGCTCCCCGCCGAAAAGGAGGCGTGTTTGCGCCGCTGTCAACGCTGATCAAGCGTGTAAGCACGGAAATGTAGAATCTTGTTTTTGCCGAAGGCGGTTGATCCTACGCTCGAGGGGTGGAGCATGACCGCTTTACTCGCGCCTTCCCCTTTGGCCGCATTCAGTCCCGGAAAGTTGAATAATCTTGTACTCATTATTCACTTTCACTCTTGTCACTCACGTTCCATTTGTCAATGAATGCCATTTGCGCGCAGACTCGTTGATTTATGGGGGTAATTTACCTGTTTTTACCAGTGGCAGTTATTAGAGGCGATGTGGTGTTTACGGTAGTGAGGTGTTAACCGTTGAATTACCGAACGTGACGTTTATCTGTCGGATATCGGCGATTATGCACCGCTAATCTGCGTTATTTTCAGGCGTTCAACAAGTTTTTTCTTTTACATAACAAGGAAGTGTGATGCAACGGCCTTGTCACATTGGTGAGGCGATCACTCAGAAGTTCACTGTTTTTGTTAAGTTCAAAGAATGTTCCAAACGACCAAGGACCGATTTCCTGCTACGGGTAGTTCACGGTTCAAACTTCCTACAGTAGTAACTATACATTGTCCGCGCATGAGTGGATCAAGATGTCCCGATCGGCGAACTCAGCCATCAAAGTTCCTCGTTTGTGTAAATTATTCACATGTTTCTGACGCATTCATTCAATTTTTTTCGCTAGGA
The DNA here is from genome assembly GCA_000757755.1 of Steinernema glaseri. Taxonomy (NCBI): domain Eukaryota; kingdom Metazoa; phylum Nematoda; class Chromadorea; order Rhabditida; family Steinernematidae; genus Steinernema; species Steinernema glaseri. The sequence goes on from KN168568.1 coordinate 29,151, forward strand.
AGGGCATTACGGAAAAAAAGAAAACAGCTTTCTTGTCTTCCTACATAGCTTTCTACATTTATAATAGGTGTAGTCCCACTGCGGACGTGACCTACCAGCACAGTACATGACACTTCGAAATAATCCCTTCCTCGCATCTGCAAGATACTTGAGTGTAACTAAAGTAAGAATGAGTGAGATAAGAATCCACGGTGATCTATCCCCACGTGGGTTGGAATGACTTCATAAAAAATGCAAATGTTGTGGTTCATGCACGCTAATCGTCAAAAGCCTACGAGATAAAGCAGAGAAAGTGGAGTGCACCGAAAGATTATCAAGTGCTGACAAGACAGATGGATAAGTATGTATTTTCTGTTTCCAAACGGCACAGGTTCCGGCGAACCACGCCCTGTGGGTTGTAGCTCCGTGCCCTTATCAGCGCGCAACAAGCTTACTAGCACAGTCCAGCGACCAGTTTAAGAATTTGGATACACAAACACGCCGCGAAATGTTAGGGCACACCGTCCCGGCAAGTGTATTTCCGTGTTTTTTCGGGTAAGCCGATTTCCATGTACTTTCTGGAATGGTTCGTTGTTCGTTGTACATTTCGATTTTCTTCTTTAGACCAGTATCCTTCCGGTGTTGCGAACATGACATTCAAGTGGTGAATTGTGGGCATTTTTGGGCAGTTACAGCTTCCGTCTGGCGTTATTTATGTTTTTTAAACTTTGTTCTAAAATTGTTGGAGGCGTTTAGATAGGCGTTTCCTTGTGGCGCTTAAAAACCTTACTAACGTGTTTTTTAAAGGATCAAAATGTGATGGGCAGTGCTCTCCATTACAGGACAATCTTCGGCGCCCCGTTTGGAAAACCAGAAAAGTATGCCCAGTCCACGAAAAAAACAGGACTCAATGTTCGCGATTAACTATACGCCTTGCACTCAGCGGCAGACTTGTTTTTCGCTCAAAATGTTTATTCAAGGCCTTAGCGATCCCATTTTGTAAACAAACAACAATAATCTTCGTCCCGGGTGGTTCTCTGAAAATCCCTTAGAGTAGACTTTCAGACGCTCCCTGTTTCTGAGTGTACGAGAAGCCTCCTCGTTTCCAGTTTTTTTGTCTATTTCCTATGCGGGACGAGGCGACCCATACGATATTGGAGGTCACCGACCCTCTCACGCGAAACTAAAATTTAAACCCGTTTCATTCGCAACATTTGGTCCTTTCATAAGAACGCCATTGACGTGCGTAACCTTGACAGGACCTGCGAACATCCTGGTTGATAGTGCATTTTTCGGACATAAATTTTGCAAGGGAACAGGTGGACTATGCAACTACGCTTCCCTGCTGACGTGCGCGAGCGGAACAGTTTCGAGCGAGAGTGGCTGATAAAAACTGTTTGTCAATGTGTTGTTCGGCCTGCGTTGCCATCTTGTCACTTTGCACTTTCTCATGTTGCGTTTTTCCATGGAAGAGAACGGCAAAAAGCTGCACTTAACTGGATTGTGCCGGAGCATAATGATAACCGCCTTGCACTATTGCTGTTTTATGGCCTACATATACAGGAGTGTGCCTTCTTTGAGGTGTGCCCATTCCGTTGACCTCTTTTCATCAGTGACACTTCAGTTTTTTTTTCGGTGCAGCTGTTGCACAATTAGAACCTTCTGGTCCACTAGTATCACTCATTTTATTTGATAACCTGAATCCTCAATATCTGTCCATATCAATTATCCCCTGTCTATTTATGCGATTCGACGGGTTGTTTTTTAATTGTATTAAGTAGCCTTAGCATTTTTCTTATTTCAGACAATGCCGATTGTTTCGGAGGTTGCTCCAATCGGTCGCCCATCCAATCCGCTCCATGTGGACATCTTCAGAAGAATGCTGATTTATGGAGAGGAAAAGGAACGACCAGCCCTGGTATCTTTCAGTGAAAAAGAACCTTTAAATAATCAAACTTTAGATTGACCCCGCTGGAGAAGAGACGGTATCATTCGCTCAGCTAACAGAGTCCACCATCATGATGGCTCATATCCTAGAGACTCAAGGGGTCCAGAAGGGGAATGTGGTTTCCGTGTTCATGCCAACTTCATGGCGGTTTCCTGTGGCCTTCTTGGGAATCATGACCGCGGGCGGTGTTGTCACTGGAGCTGGCGTTGAGGGAACTCACTGTAAGTCTTTCTCCGGATATTTTCCAAACAGACAGGACCCAAAAACAAATTCTAGTCATCCGATCTCTGGTGATCTCTGTCAAAGGGCACCTCATACAACGTTTTGTTTTTCTCCCTTGTCTACCCACCAGAAATGGGAGATTCCGCTTGTCATTCATAATGATAATACTTCGCTTGATGGGCGAAAATATAGAAAACCTAACGAAATGACGATCAAAAACAACACTGTGCGTGATTGAAAGCGATGAACTTCCCATAGCGCTACCCACTAGTTGTGGCAGTTCCTTTTGCTTTGTGACAACAAAAACAGCGCGTGGAATTTATCGCTTTGTAACAATGTGACGTCGGCAAATGTTGCGGTGTAGAAAGAAAGGTCATTTCCTCCCTCACGTTAACACGTAAACAAACACCGAGCAAAATAAACTCTTCGCTGTAATAAGGCTACATTTTAGTGTAAAGCGAATGCGGTGACGAATGTTTGCGGAATTCACTCAAAGACCTAACTCTTACTTCTCTTACTTGAGAGTATTAGAAATATGTAAATTGTATAAGTTGTATATAAGTTAAAAAGTAACAAAAAAACAGTATAAAAGAAGCTAGAAGTTTAGGCAGAGAAATGTTGACAAGGAATCCTTAGAAAATCTGTGAACCATTTTGTTTACTTTAAAGTGCACCATAAGCACCGCTAGACTGTGATTTTTTCAGACGAAACCCGTCGCCATCTTCGGGAGTGCGGAGCGAAGTTTGTCGTCACCGATTCAGAATACGTCTTCGAAATAATTGACTCTCTCAAGGAGATTCCAACCAGCGAGAAGCCCATGCTGCTCGTCTTCATTATGAAAGGCGACGAGTTCCTCGAGATACCGACCGACATGAGAGTATGCCGTATAATGACTGACTCGCTCTATGGTCACCACCTGACCTTTGAAAAAGTCTGCGTTCCCATCGACCTGGACAACGATCTTGCCACCCTCTTCTTCTCTAGTGGCACCACTGGACTTCCCAAAGGAGTCATGTCCACACACGCGAATTTGGCCTATATGTCGGTCATGGAAATGGCGTTTAGCGAACGTTGCGTTTACCCCGTTCTGCACAAAGACGGCTTCGATGGAAAGAATGAGATCATGATGATGTACATGCCGTTGCACATGGCGATGTCCTTCTTCACCTCCGTCCAAAGTCTACGAAAGGGTGTCGCGCAAGTTATGATCCGTTGCCCAGTCGATGTTTTCGAGTACATCCCGAAATACAAGGTAATCTAGTAGTTGTGACATATATTCATTTTGAACGAAATTTAGCCGACAACCTTTGTCACGGCTCCATCAATGCTCGCTGGACTCACGGCCAGATATACCGATTGCGCTGCGATAACCAACCTAACTGTCGGTGCCGCACCCACTACTAGGCGTCAGTACAACGAGGTGATGAAGGCATATCCGAATTTGAAGTATTTTAGTCAAGGTAGGTTTAAGTAGCCACGAACCGCAGAACCGCAGAACGTCCATTTTCAGGATACGGTATGACCGAACTCACTGTGGCTTGCTGTTATACTGATTTCCGTTATCCTATCCCTTTCGGATCAGTTGGAAAGATCATGCCGAATATGGTCATGAAGGTATGCAGTCACACATGCATAAAAAAGAGAACAACAGCTTAGATCTAGAAGACAAAAATGCTTAAAAATGTACAATGTAAATCGAGTGGCAATGGTTTTATTCGATGAGTCAATCAGAAACAACAACAGCTTAGAGCTAATAAACAAAAGAATGCTTAAAAATGTAAAATTCATCCTATTACGGATTTGATTACGGTTTTTACTCGTCACGGTGACTAACATTTGCATCATCTGCATTTTGCTCAAATGACGACTTGAGTCTTACAAAGCAACTTTCAGATTATGAAGGAGAACGGCGACGAGTGCGGTGTTGGTGAGGCTGGCGAGATCTGGGTTAAGGGACCCAACGTAATGAAAGGCTACTTGAACAACGAACAAGCCACACGAGATACCATTGATGAGGAAGGCTTCCTTCACACCGGCGACATCGGATACATAAACAGCAGCGAACACATTTTCATAACTGCTCGCATGAAGGAGCTTATCAAAGTAGGAGGACGACAGGTCGCACCCGCTGAATTGGAGTCCGAACTGTCGACCCACCCGGCGATCGATGAAGTCGCCGTTATCGGAGTTCCTGACCCGGAGCGAGACAGCGAACTCCCAAAGGCGTTTGTTGTCCTCAAAGAAGGTGAGACTGCAACAGTTGAGGATATCCAAGGATACTTGAACGGTACGTTGGAGTAACAAGAATTCCTTGGAGTACACGTCCTCTCAATTTTAGGAAAACTCTCTCACTACAAACAGCTGGCCGGTGGGGTTCAGTTCATAAACCATATTCCTCGTCACCGCACCGGGAAGATTCTACGTGAACAGCTGAGGAGCAAATACTGCACACCGATGAGGGCGCACATCTAAAGCAACCAACATTGCGCAGATTTTTATATCCAAGAGCTTTACAGCCTGAAACTGCTATTTCCATAATTATTGCTATTTATACTGTCTAATATCATGATGTTTACATTTATGTCTCATTGAAGTATACGTATCTACTTACTGCGCCTTCGTGACCTGTACCTACTAGCTTTGTGAATTTTTGTACTGTTTTGTAAATATAGAAGATCATCCTAATAAAGCGAAAAAAAAAGAGGACAGTGCATATCGTAAAAAATTCAGAAGCGGCGTTTTTGATCCTGTGCGAAACGATCTATACGATCTATAAAACATTGATTGTGTGCAAATCAGCGTTTACCCACACCGAAATTCTCTGTGAGCCGAAGAAAGCCATTATTCACCTGTTCTACATCCACATCGCCCAACTATCCTATCACGAGGAATCCCACCAGAAGAGTGTTCAATGGCTTCCTGAGAAGGAGATGTTTTATAGGTATAGGGCCTAAAGAAGAACTATGAACTTTCTCCAAACAATTTTTAATCGCATTTGGTGAGAAAGCAACATCTGTCCTTGTATGCAATCTTACCTTCATGGTGAAAACTCGTCGAACCCGCAGTTTTTTTACCTCGTTTGGTTATCACTTCCGTGTTCACCTGCTTGTGGGTTGTCGGTTTTATGGTGTGGGTATCAATTTTAATGTTGATATCACTACGTTAAATGTGGTGGTATCCGATGCAGCAAAGCACTTGCTATTTCTTTCATCCGCTATAACGTCTCTCCCGCTTTTGCTCAAAAATACAGAGTAAATATGTCAGTTGCTTTTTTATCGTGTGGAATTAACAGTCGTAGTCACAGTTTGGTGCGGGAAGTTCACGAAAGATTTATTGGAGACGAACGAAGTAAGTAAAAGGATAAGTGTAGCCGGTTTTCTCAATAGATCATTCGTTTGCACCACACACTGTCGCAATTAGTTTACCGTTTACGGTGCTGTGTAGGGAGATTCGTGCGAAATTGTTCAAATTAGACTAATGCCCATAGAAGTTAGTGTTTAAAATCTCTTATATCAATTTAGCTGTGTTCCTTAGAAACGTGCAAACGTACCTGTCCAACTGTTCACATTCTTCTTTCTCTGTGCTTCACTGGTTAAGCTTGTTAACTTTTCTCAGAGCGCAATGTTTCTATCGCGGGTGTAAGCTTGTTTCTTGCACATTGAGCCTTGAGCCATTCCTTTGACTATTTGTATAGTTTTTAGTAGCCTTCACGAGGGTCACACTGGGAAACATATCGGAACGTTCACGTTTAATTTTGAAACAAAAAGTGCTCCTTCTGAATATATCTCTTAATATATCGTCTCCTTCTGTATGCAGACTGCATTCACCATTCACGTGAACTTCGTGACATTAGACGAGTGCCGCCGAACTACAAGTTGTATAGTTTCTCATGGTATTTTCTGAACGATTTCTCGACGATAAGACGTCGGAGGAACCCATGGACGCAAATGTTAAAAGCAATTGATTGCACTGTGACCGATCGCGTCTCTTCGATGTGGGTTCTTTATTACTAGCATTTTCAGGTAAACAATGGCTTCTAAAAGTGTTGATTATCCCCAAGAACCGTTCCATGTCCATATTCTCCGAGATATTTGGAGTCATCATTTGGAGAACCCGCGACGGGCTGCATTTGTAAGCTTACGTTTTATCTTTGCAATAGTGAAACCGCTCGGTTACAGATTGACGCTGAAAATGAATCTGACTTTATCACGTACGGCGAACTCCACCAAACTGTCTACAAAATCGCCAACTATCTGAATAAGAACGGCATTAAAAAAGGAGACATTGGCTCAATCGTACTTCCCAACTCGTGGCACTATGCCGCTTTTTTCTTGGGAATGGCCGCTGTCGGAGGAGCGACCAGTGGTGTAAGCCCTATGGGAACCGAATATGAACTGAACCGCCAGATTAGCGATTCAAAAACCAGTGTGATCCTGACAGAGAAGGAGCACTTGCGCACCGTACAAGCTGCCATAAGGAACTTGAGTCATGTGAAGGTAAATGTTTGTATATGTCATGCCAGTCCACACCTTCTTCAGATTATCATAGTCATTGACTCCAAAGACAACGATACATTTGGACAAAATGTGAAACACTGGAAGGAAGTTATCAGCTGTGAACCAATTTTCGATCTTAAGTAGGACGAACCAGCGAGATGTGAATATCAAAAACCATACTTTTCAGCTCTGTCCACTTTGACCTAGAAAACGATTTGATCGCTTTACCGTACTCCAGCGGGACAACAGGAGTGCCTAAAGGTGTTATGATAACACACAAAAACTACAACTACTTGTTGGCGGCCATGCAGCAGTAAGTTGACAATTTGTGTGGGTTTGTAACGTCCTGTGGGATCATGTGATCTCTCGAAATTGACAAGGCACAATTGGAACATGTGTGGGTTGGCCTTGCAACAGGATCGCGTTAGCCGTTGTAAAAAACCGTTCGATTTTAGCTTCACCTTTACGAAAATAAGCTTTCGTATGAGCTCAAGATTTCTTTTCAGTTGAACTCGAAAAGCAATGCTAAGGTGATATCGCAGACAAATTTTCGAAAAGCAATGCAATAATCAAATCAATAAGTCTTTCCTTCCAGGCACAACGTAGACTATATCTACCCCTACATCTACCCTGGCGTGGACTTCCGCAAGGAATATGGTCTTGCATTCCTCCCCTTCTACCATGCATATGGTTTCTATATGCTCAGTGGCTCTATGTCACGTGGTGTTACCGAACTGATCATGAAAAGATTTAACTTTGAACTCGCACTGAAGCTCGTTTCCAAATACAAGGTAATACGGCATTTAAGCAAAATGTCATACTTTATGGTTTAGATCAAAGGTCTTGGGAGTGTTCCCGCAATCATGGTTCTCCTTGCGAAGTCTCCTCTTGTGGACAAATACGACCTTTCGTCGCTTCGAGCTCTTTCATCTGGCGGAGCTCCACTTAGCAAATCGCTGTGTGATGAAGTGATGAAGCGTTTCCCGAATGTCATTTCCGTCATTCAAGGTGATCAAGTCATCACTGAACAGATTTATGATGCCTGATTCAGGGTACGGTATGACAGAAATGACTTGTGCCAGTCATGCGGCCAAGCTCGACGGAGAACATTGCTTTGGAAGTGTTGGTCAAGTGATTCCAGGAACTGAATATAAGGTTTGCTTTCGGTCTTTCTGCCACGCCTATGATTTCTCAGATCGCAAACTTGTCGGATGGATCCATGTGCAAGCCAGGAGAGAAGGGAGAACTGTGGGTTCGTGGTCCACAGATCATGAAGGGATACCTGGGAAAGCCAAAGGAAACAGCAGAAGCAGTGGACAAGGACGGGTGGCTCCACACTGGTAGGATCTTATTGGATTTTACAGAGCAAAATCGAACAAATTCAGGTGACGTTGTATATGAAGATGACAACAAGAACCTCTTTATTTGCGACCGTATCAAGGAGCTTATAAAAGTGAGCGCTTATCAAGTTCCACCGGCAGAACTGGAAGGCATAATTCTCACCCATCCTAATGTCGCTGACGCTTCAGTCATTGGCATTCCGGACCGAAAGCACGGTGAACTGCCAAGAGCATACGTTGTGTTGAAGAAAAAGGACGGAAATTTGCAAGAGATTGTTGATTTCGTCAAAGGTGAACAGCTATTTTTCCAATTTAACATTATTTTATTCGTTTTTAGGAAAAGTGTCGCACTACAAGCAGCTGAAGGGAGGAATTGAAAGCGTCGATGTGCTGCCTAGAACTCCAGCAGGAAAAGTCATGAGACGGGTTCTTAAGGACAATTATCTTAAGAAGTATGTGAATAAGTCTAAGCTCTGAGACCAGGATATAATAAAACAGTTAACTTGTTGTACATGTGCACGCATAGTGACTTAAGCAACACAACAAAACACGTAAAGCCTGGTGCACACTCAATTAACAATATAAATCCAATGCAGGGGCCAAATCTGATTGATCTTTCGCAATAAAGGTTTCCCTGAATCATGAAATTCCCCGTAAGCGCTTTGTTGTTTTTGTACAGTCGCATCGCTCCACCAACAGTCGGGGCAGCTTTGAAATACCAAAGACAACTTATATCTTGTTGCAACTTATATTTTGACAACTTATATTGATATTTACGAGTTTTCCTGTTAACTGACAATGACCAGCTCCAAACAGTCATACAGTGCCTCATTAAAGATCAAGCTATAGCTATCCTCGTTCCAGTGCCCTGAAGTGTTTTAAAATATGTATAAGGGAGGGTGAAAAGAATAGGAAAATACCGATGCGCTACGGAGCGAACCCATTATGTACAGCGGTTTACTACATGGAATTTAAGTTGTAAACAGTACGTATCATTGATATTGTTTGCTTCACTCCACTGGCTAACTGTCAGGTTCTCCAATAGCTATCTGTCAAATTAAATCTTTCACAGCATATCGAATGAATCAAAGTATGAACTACAAGACCTGTATCTGCAATTCACGGCGTCTTCCGACGACCCCACTCACACACCCACAGGGTCTGCGCTAATGCCTCTGTAGTTTTCCAGCTGGCTTGCCTAGCCGCGCAGGCTACAAAAATTGATTGAGTACGCCTCGTGAATGCCTTATCACCACACTTCTCCTTTGACCTTGCAGGCCGCACACACACTTAAAATGGCAATCATTTTCATGTTATCTAACCATTTTGTTATTTTGTCGTTCATGTTAGTCTGTCGCTGATTACGTCGTACCTCGTGTTTGCGGACCCTGTATCTGTCCCTTTTCAGACTTCCATGCCTATCAAGTCGGAATTCCCAAGTGTCAAAGTGGCCGATTGTGCGTTCAGTGAAACGGTTCTCAATGCCATTTGGAAAAATGTTGTTGAACAGCCAAAGAAAATAGCATTGGTGAGTGGATGTCCCAAGACCGATTAACCTGCTTCTAGATCAACGCCGAGGATACGAGCGACGTGGTAACGTACCTAGACCTGTATACCAGCACGTTGTCCGTGTCGGCGTTTCTCGATCAAAGACACTTCGGACATGGAGACATGGCCTGCGTCGTGCTGCCGAATTGCTGGCAATACTACGCCATATTCCTTGGTGTGGCCAACCAGGGTGGTGGAATGAGTGGTGCTAGTCACTTGTTCACTGACTGTAAGCGAGATTCGTTCAATAAGAAGGGGGGCAAGGGTCTTTTTTGTTGATACAGTGATAATACAGACCAGAAAAGCTATATTGTAGTCGTGTTTAGACGAACTGGAAAGGCAATTCAAAGACTCACAATGCAAAATTGTGTTCTGCGACGACGCTTCTCTCGAACGAGTTCTGAAAGCGGCTAAAAACTGCCCCAGAATCCAGGTACGTTTCTATGGTATTTTGAACTCTTGTAGTTTGCTCTCATTCATTTGCAGAATGTAGTGGTTCTTCCTAAAAAGGGCGCAAAAAATGAATACCCGTTTGGTGTCATCAATTTCAACGAGGTGCTGCAAACGCAACCGAATGTGTACAAGCATAAGATCGATCATGATCTAGAAAGGGATATCTTGATTTTGCCTTATTCAAGGTAATAATATTAGTCCTTTCATACATGCGAACTTCATTATAGTGGTACTACGGGATCGCCAAAGGGTGTCATGCTTAGCCATAAAAATTTTGGAACGATGGTCAACATCTTAATGGCGTAAGTTCATCGTTACCGATATTTAACGACTTAACGGTAAGACTGGAATTCAATAACGTTTTTCAATATATTCGCTTCTACAGCATATGAGGAAGCCACTGATTCCATGAAAGAATTAAAAATTAAATTAAAGACAGGAAATAACATCTACTTCATAGAACTGTGCAGTATATTATAGTAATTTTCATAATTGTCCGAGCGTTGAGTGTTCAAGCATTCTAAACTTTCCGACTCCAGGCATATTGATCGTGAAATCACCCCTCATATTGCCAAAGATTTCGACTGGAGCAACGAGCACACTCTCCTCTTTTTGCCCTTCTACCACATCTATGGATTTGGAGTCATTAACAACGTCATTCTCCGTGGGTCCACTGGTGTGATTATGTCGCATTTCGACCCGGAAGTTTTCTGTCGCTCCATTGAAACTTACAAGGTAACACTGCCGATAGATGTTGATTGTTATGGATTTGAAAATGTAGATTCGTATGCTCCTGGTTGTCCCTCCTATCCTCGTTCTTATGGCCAAGCATCCTATTATCCAGAAATACAATCTAAGCAGTGTGAGTTTCATTCTGAGTGGAGCAGCCCCAGCTGGAAAGGACCTTTGTGAAGAAGTAATGAGAAAGCACCCCAACGTGAAGCATATCGTGCAAGGTATAGAATAACGTGCGTGATGTATCATGTGGTCCGGTTTAGGATATGGCATGACTGAGATGAGCATGGCATCGCACTTCCCCGTTATCACGGATTCACCGAATTTCGGAAATGCCGGGAAGTTAGCCTCAAATCTTGTGATGAAAATTGTCGATCCGGAAACTCGCAAAGAGGTTCCTCACGGCGAACGTGGAGAGATTTGCATTAGCGGCCCCACCGTCATGATGGGCTATCTGAACCGCCCACAAGCGACAGCTGAAACCATCGATGATGAAGGCTGGCTCAGAACCGGCGACATCGGTTATGTAGACTCCAACGGTTACCTGTTTATCGTGGATCGCCTGAAGGAGTTGATCAAGGTGAAAGGCCTTCAAGTACCTCCTGCTGAGCTCGAAGATCTTCTGTTGACGCACCCCTTGATCCAGGACGCCGCGGTCATTGGAATCCCACACGAGAAAGACGGCGAGCATCCTATGGCCTTTGTCGTTCGGGCCAATGAGTCCCTCAAAGAAGAGGAGGTCCAAGAATTCGTGAAAGGTAACAGACGAGTTCCATGTTCATGCGCTCAAATGTGCAATTCAGCTCGAGTTGCTCACTACAAACAGCTAAAGGGTGGAGTTCAATTTATTCCACAGATCCCTAAGTCCGCCGCTGGTAAGATCCTACGACGGTTCCTGCGAGATGAGGCAGAAGCTCTCCGGAAGGCTGTGGCCGGAAAGAAGTCGAAGCTGTAGAGATATATTCGTTTGCTGTATATAACTTCTGTTCTTGAAACAAACTAATGCGTTTTTTATTATTATTGCTAGATACTTTATGTATTGACCTCGTACCAAAGGCATTGGTTTTGGGTAGTCCAGGGCGCATGTGGATGTTTGATTACGATTAGTCGAAAGTTATGGCTCCGAGATAGAAATTCTGCAAGATTACGTTAATTTTCCAAAATAATGCTTTAAGAACAAATTATGGCTCAGATTTCTAAAATCTGTTTTTTTTCATGCTGTACATCTTTTTAACTCTTCTAACGCTTTCTGGTAAACTGTCAAAATACACTTTCGAAATACGTCGAAATATGGTTCCTATCTCTTGATACGGATGGTGGCGCTTCTCCACAATTTCCTTGCAGCGTTATTAAGGAAATTCAGTACCGCCCAAACACCGTGATGCTTGTAGAATCTTGGATCCATCCCATTTCCAAATAAGGATGAGAGGGACCACCAGCTGATATGCCCTGCGACACTGCTAAGAACAATGAGAAAAATACTTCACATGTTGGTTTTATTAGAACTCTTTCACCCAACTGAGAACAGAGTGGTGTTCGGTGGAAATGTGAACAGAAGCAAACAGGCCCGCATCGAACGGGAAGACGCTGAACTAGAGATTGGGCTTAACAAATTACACCGTATGATCACGAAGAACGCTTGTACTGAACAATAAAAGCTACTTTGACGAGTAAGTATTCGCTCTAGAATGGAGGATCGAGATTATAGACGTTGGAATAGAAGTCTTTAAGTACCTTTCACAGAGTAGAACACATTGGGAACGACAAGACGGGGAGAACAAACGAAACAAACTGTACAATAAGCTCTGTGCAGAGATATTTGAGTATATATCCGTGTCTAGGAGGGTATCCGTGTGATTGAGTATAACAGGCAAAAGGCTGACGGTAGTCGGACAAAGGGGTTTTCCTACAGGGAAAGTGGAAACACCCGCACATGTTTTCGGTAAAAAAAGTAAAACAAAAAACGCGATAACAAGGAGGGGGAAGAACGATAAGGGGCGAGACTCGTGTTGTGAACTAACTGATCATAAGCTGCCGATGCGGTAACTGCATGGAACTACCCGTTGTTGACGTACGTCTTGTGGGGAAGGAAATGTACGTCGGACAGAGAGGAGTGCGAAGGACGGGGCCGTCTTGGTTGTAGAGGCGGCGGACAATTCTTCGCTGGACGAGGTGGAGGATTGCCATTGTTGCATAGCTGAAAACGATAAATGTTGAAACAGATTCCATGATTGTGTCTCAATGGGGGTTTTTTGTCTACTGGAATATGAGAGCCTCTAATTTTCGCGGCAAAATAAATTTCATTCACGATCCAAAGTACGACCGTATCTAAACGAGTTTTTGGTCTGTTTATCACTGGAAAGCTTCCATCTTAAGCAAATCCGCAGCTCTGAGCTATTTACTATTAGCGTAAATAAAGAGATTAACGGAAAAAGAGGATCCATTACCGCGTCGCTGTTGCTGTTGCTGCTGCCATTGGACGATGACGAATTTGACGATCCACTGTTCTGGTAAGCATGGTCGTGATGGCAGTGATGGTGTTTGTGCCTCGTAGGTGTTCGCCTACTTAACTCCGCTGTGCTACCACAGGCGAGAGAGCGACCATTGTTGGCTTTCTGAGAAAAAAAAGTTAATAGTACAAATCGACGAGGTGGACACGTACCGCAGTGGATTCCATGAAACAAGCAAGGGCTCGATAGAGAAATCTGTACTGGTGCTCTGTCTGGACCATACCCGACCGTTGTTCTCGCACCATCTTCACGGTGTTCGAGATATCAATCTGACAATTCGAGCCGATTCTTTGGATCTGGTTGATGAGAATGTCGATGACGATAAACGTTCCAGTTCTTCCGATTCCAGCGCTGAAAAACGACATTTCAATGGTGATATGAGCTACTCCCTAATATACCTGCAGTGCACCACGATGGGTCCTGTATTAGGGCAGTTTTGCTGATGACACGCGTTCACTGTATCGAGGAAATCGAGGACCATTTTGGAGTCTGATGGGCATCCATGGTCTGGCCAGCCGAGGAATTGGAAGTGGTAGATGATGCGCTTCTCGCCGAGCAGTCTTTCAGAGTCGTCGACTTCTGAAATGTGCAAAGGATTAAATAAAATTATTGTAAGATCTAGCTGGCAATTTAAAGGCTCGGCCACGATTCGTTCGCGTCCGCGTCCGCAT
>KN168574.1:1074-13228 GCA_000757755.1 Steinernema glaseri
TTTCTTTGCCTTTTTTTTGCTCTAATGGCGTTATGAACGTTTTTGGTGCCAAAAATTTGGTTGACTTGAATAAGAAACATTTCAGCTAACTTATCATCGGGATCATTTAGAACTAATCTTCTGTAGCCATGTTTCGAACTGTTTTAGAATCGCTCCGTTGGAAGCAAACTTCTAATGGGGTGACGTTCAACATTGATTTTATCAAAGCTCAAAGTGGTCGTTCCAAAAATAAATGTTCACTTCTCTAGTACAGATTTTTGGGCTCTTTCTAGCGGCTCTTCTCTCATCACTCATTTGAAGAAGAACCCCTCAGAATGCGTCCGTTTCTTTCTCTGTGTCCCATCAGCGTCAGTGGCTTTCTTCCAGGAATCAAAGCTCTAGCTGTTTCTCGGCGTTTATGTTCCTGAAGAACACCGTTTGTTTATCACAGAACCCAAATCCAAGACATTTTTCCTCTCCTTAGCCACTTACTCTTCTCGGGACACTGTCCGATCTGGCACGGAGAGGAGATATCCAAATATCGTGACGATCTTAGGTTATACTTTCAGTAATAATAAGATATCATATGGTCCGGACTCGCCTGGGTTCCCTTCTTCTCCGTGGTTTCGGCCCTTTTCCTGTACCGAACGATCCACCGTCACTTAAGGATTCCATATTTGGTGTGTTCCTTTATATGAACAGAATTCCGTCGGTTAACGGACGTCCTCAGTGTGCTATCTCCTTATGAGGCCCTGCCGGAATCTGTAAAGCTTTAAACCTAATTTCGCCATCACGTTATAGGGCCAACAGTCATTCCATTTCATATGGAATCGCTTATCTCCTGGGTCAAGCATCGGAGAGTCGCATTCATTGTCCTAGTAGCTATGGGCCTGAGCTCCAAAGACTCTCCCAGCTGAACCCAACCCTTCCCAGGTCCACCCCACCTGCAGAGGCACCTATAAGGCAATTGACCTTTATTCAATCCACTTTCATTTTCTGGAAACTCAAGCCACCAGATCCTTCATCTACTCTGGACATCTTTTAAAACTCCTTCAACTGTACAGCTCTACTTCTTGGTAGTTTCTGGGACACTCATAAGCATTAGCTTCTTCTGACGGTGCTCCAACCACTCCAACAGTTCTGAAGCCACTGAATCTACGACGTTTTCAGTCACCAGCAGAGCTGTGTCCCGATCCCGATTTCGGGACGGGTCGGGACGTCGGGTCGGGAATCCCGATGGTTCGGGATTCGGGACGTGATTTAATTCGGAACACCCAAGGGGAAAAGAGATATCTTTGTTTTTCTAGCACCATGCATGTCGGTGTTATCATTATCGGTGTTAGGTTTGTTTTTGTTAACGCTTTTTTGGAAATGTAGTACTTGGGATTTGCAAGATATGTTGATTGATGATTTGGGACTCGGGATTTCGGGTCGGGATTCCCGAAGCTTCGGGATCGGGACACAGCTCTGGTCACCAGCATTGCCTAATGACGAAGTCGAGCGAACCTCATCCACTCAAGAAGGACCGAAGTTCTTTACTTTCCCAAAAAAGGTCTTTCCTTCGTGTCGAGACCATGTCCCCTCACGGACCCAGAAGCTCCTCACCCCTCGCCTTCTTCTCCACCTCTCCGAGACCCTCGTCCCTCCTTTGTTTAAGCGCCGCTGACCTCCTCGCTCGCCAACTGTTTACCTCCTCCGCGGACGACATTTACGACTTCGACCCGAATATGCTAATCAGCGGAGCGCAAACTTCCGCTGCGGGTGGTCGAATTTCTTGGAAACCCTTGACAGGTTTGCAGAGCCCAGGGGCCATTATTTTAAGGGTTTACACTTGATTTCAGATTCCGTTCAGGACCTTATCTCACTTTCAAATGGCCTTTGATGGTTCTCCCCCTTAAGTTCTGTTTCGCATATGCTTCTAGAGCTGTCTAAGCATGAGACGTTCTTAGCAGCTTTGTGCTTGGGTGTTTTTAATTCCTACCTTTCACTCAACCCAGAAGTTCCGCAGGGTAAACTCATTGTCTTCGCGACTCTGTCCACTTTCGCTTCTTGTTGGACGTTAAGGCTAAAACCTACCAGGTCCTTCATCTGCTCTGAACCTCTCGCCCTTGTAAGACGTATCAAATCAAATCAAACGCCTAGTTTCCTTATTTATTTTATATTTAAGTCAATTTTGCAAAATATGGCTTAAATCATATGGGAGATAACACAACTCACTTTCCACGATAACATGATCACTTTCCTTTTCCTATTTTTCATTTTTTATAAATGCTCTTAAATGATTTTTTACAATTTGTTATAACGTATTAATCATTCAATTTTCAGGCTCCTGTGGACAAGAACAGGCGAGCTCCTTCAAGTGCCCCTTGGCCCTTTTCTGGACTCGACCATGCCGGGGCCGGGGGTCGCGCCACACACGTCGCCGGCCAATTAGTGGCCAGCGGGGTCGGTTGTCTCATAAAGCGAAATTTATGCAAATTTCGGCGCGCTTTGAAGTGGCCGCCGGCCGTAAACCACGCGTCGCTGCCTCGGGCGTTTTTGTCGGCGCCGCCTAAGGAGACGTCGTGTGTGGCCGCGCGCGTTTTTTGCGTCCCGCCGCGCGACGAACGAGATCGATCGGACACCGGGAGATGCCCCGGGGCCGGTAGGGTTACGGTAGGATTCCAGCGGAGGGTTCAAGAGCTTTTTAGCCGAAAAAGGAAAGGGGTGGGCTCCCGAAGCGATTGGTCCAAACGCGAAGAATTATTTGGGGTTTGATCAGGTGACGTTGAGGGGCCATGGTGTGAAGGAAGAGGAAGTGGAGCGGGTCCAGTTGGTATGGGTCCCGCAACGACTATATTGGCCCGATTCTCAGCTCAGATGCCTCAAGTCGTGCCTTGAGGAGACGAGAGTTACCATTGCAAAAGTATTGAATATGGTCCTGCAGCGAACAGATTGTCCCCTTTTCCAGGTCTCGCACAGAAATGCCTGAAAGACACATTTCGAAGCTGACAAACTTACCTGGACGTCTCAGGACAGAGCCCAATCGAGAGTCGTAAAAGTAGTGCTCCGAAGACCACCCGCGCCTCCACAAATCACCCCTAAACAAACAGCGCTACCGTACCTGTCCCCGGTCACCTTCCGTCTTCCGCCGAGGGCCGCCGCACGGCGCGTTCCGCGACGTTCGCCCCGCCCGCAACTCTCCCGCTCGCCTCTCGGCTGTTTTGATTTATGCTCTTGGAAAGGGAACAGGTTCAAACAGAGAAGTCTTTGAAGTCGGCCGCCGCCACTCGCGTCGCCCTTCGCCTCTTCTCCACTGCCCTCAGGCGCCGCTCGAAGGCCTTCTTCGCGCTGGCCCGGCTCCGCGCACTCCTTCTCCTCGACGGGTACTGTAGGCCCCGACTTCCGTTTGAGTGATCGGACCTGTCCGTCGGCCGACGTTTCCTATCAATCAAGGTGTTTCGCGCGTCTGATCCGGGGTACTGTAGGCGAGCGAGGTGCGTGGCGAGTACTTTTCGCGTTCGCGAGATGGGACACTTCTTGTGGCTGCGGAGAGGGACACGTGACCGCGATGAGATCATCGCAATGTGCCTAGGGACGAGACAGAGACAGTCTCAGTCTGCAAGAGAGACAGACAGATTCTAGACAGTCTCCCTGTCGATCTTCGAAGCCCCTACTTACGTCATAAGATGAGACTGCATGCGAGCAGAGGTGAGAGAGAGGCAGACGAGCAGAGAAACTTGCTTGATCTCCTATGCAGTTAAGTAGCTCGGCTTCTAAGATCCCCCTCCCCCTCTAGACATTCTGTCTACTTTGGAACAGTCTACTCCGCTAGAGGGTCTGCAAGATAGTCTAGACAGTCTAGTCTGACTCCCTTCCCATCCGGTCCCGACACGAATACGTAATTCCCTTCGAGACCCTTCCACTCTCCCAGCCAGTAGAATCTCCTCACGGGTGTTCGTACCGGTCGTCGCGAGATTTACACGCGTTCCAGGTGCGCACGACCACCCTGAAACGAAGGACAAATCGTGCAGGGAGCACCGCGCGTCTAGACCCCACTGGGAAAGGTCGTCCGCGGGGCTCTGTAAACTGCAAAGTGCATCACGGGGGCTTCCGCTTCCGGCGCCGGGGCCTCCGCGCGGCTCATTAGGCGCGGCGACGGTGATTGGCTGCGGTTACAAATTGATCAATCAATATGGGAGGCGCGTGTGAAATTCGGTCGAAAACGGGCGGAGGTGATTTGTGTTTGAGAGTGGCGGTGCCGGCGACGCTGTAAATTTTGTTTCGACTCCCTTTGACGTTCCGCCGCGCCGCCGCCGCGATCAGCTGCGCCCCGCGAACTCTGGAATCGCCGGCAAAAACGACTACAGAAGCGGGGAGGGAGAGGTCCTGGAGGGAGGGTCGGAGCTGTGGGGAGGACAGCCAGAAGGAGGTGGAACTTCTTTGGGGTCTTCAGGGAGGTCACTCTTGGTCAAGTAGATGAGGTGTTTCTCAGGCCTTTCTTCGGTTAAAGACGATAAATATAATTCCTCCATGGCTTTATAGGGATAGAAGAGATCCCAGAGAGAAGCTTGGAGTCCTAAATGCCCTTAGAAAGGGTCCTGAAGGGAAAGTAGGTTGTGATTTTTGGAAGTGGTTCGTGATCTGACAAGAGTCCCATCAATGTTCGCCAGGACAAATGAAATTATATCTTTAATAGATTTCCTAGCAGGTCATTTTCCTAGGATATCAATAGATCCATTAAAGTAGGGCCTCATCCTTAGGTTTTCTGAAAGAAAGACATCTCAAAGGTTTCTCCGAAGATGTTTCTGATTAACCGAAGTATCTTACCCATCAAAAGTGTTATTTAGCCGTAATGGCATCCTTTTACATGTCTATAGAGAAGCCTGACCTTCTTGGCCAGCCAAATAATTTATAGAAGGAGTCTTTGATAACACTATGTACGCCTATACAGGGTACTGTAGCTAGAGATCACTCCCGATCACACCGTTGTGTGCTTCTGAAGTCGACTTCTACCAGTCTGTAGCCATTACCGCGTGCGAGCACGACTGAACACGTCGAGCACGCGTCCCGCACACCCGGACTCGTCGGTCGGGAATTCGGTAAAAATGAAAATACCGAAGTGACCCCGATTTTAGCGACAAAAAACATTTTAATGCGTTTCGCATGTCGTAAATCTGAATTCAGATGGCGACCGCGGGACGCACGCGCGCCCCACGCTGATTAATTGGAGCCTCCGAGCGACGAGCCGCTTCTGCGTGGACTGGAGGCCGAGAAGGAGCCTCAGGTCTCCTTCTCCTTTGGTCTAAGACGTCTCAGTCTCAGATGGTCTGAGGGTTTTTGAGGTTAAGCATGAGGTTTTAAGGGTTTAGCGGACCTTTTCGTTCTTGCATATTCGAACTAGACAGTTTATTCAAGAACCACGTGACCTAGACAGTCTCGTCTGCGAAACTCTCAGACAGTCTTTGTGGACTGCCGTGTCTCCGACCGAACAACTTGATTGAAATTTTAGCTTCATAGCTCAACTATCTTGTCTTCAAAACCATATGAGATGCCTTGGTCTTACCCCTAAGAGCTTCTAAATGGATATAATCCAATAATAGATCTCCAGGACCAAGAGTCACAGAAGAGAGACTGAACTCTACAGTAGCTGAGCTTTAATGAATCCAAAAGTGCTAAATTCGAGTCTGTAGGGAAGGAAATACCCATAGCAAGCTGAGCTACTTCATTGTCAATAAACAAGCTCGATGTCTGCCCCTCTCAAACTCGAAACCCATGGTATACCCTCTATCTTGCCAGAAGACCACCATACAGGTCACCTATCCGCATCCCAATCTAAAATATGGTCCAATTCCTCAAAGTTTAGCTTATAAGGGACCCACCTCACTTTGGACCCTTCTTTTTGCCATGGGGGGCCTTTTCCTATGATAGAAGCAAAAGAACGGGTTTATTCAAGGTTATTATTCCTTCTTAGCACCCTACACTTAGAACCTGTACAGCTCCCTGACCTTAGACTGCCCTCAGCACCCCAAAAGAAGTCTTAAATTCACTTCTACAAAGGACGAGAGTCTCCATCAAGTAGAATAGCTTGATTCCAATCAAAAAACCCCCATCAGCCCCCCACATTACCCACCATCCACTCACATCCATCACCCTCCAGAATCCGACACCCTCTCCAATTGTTTTACGACGCGACGCGCGCGGAACGGAAGCCCCTCGCGCCTTTTGATGTCCGCGGAATTAATCAGCCTTCCGGGTTGCCTTTCCGGGCCGACGATAAATCTCGCGGAGCACCTCCAAATCGGCGGCGCGCTTTAAAGCGGCGGATCGTCGCCGATTCCAAAAAACGCCTTACAACTTCTTTCCGATTCCCATCGTCGCGGCCGAACGCCCGAGGCGGCTAATCGTTTGAAGCGATTGTTGTCGAGCGGAGCGAATTTATGGACGGAGTCCTGCCCGGCGACAACAACACTCCTCCGACCACCCACACAGCTGCCTGGCGCCAGATGCACCGTTTCCGGCTGCGCGGAGGCAAAAAGCGGCGCGCCGAGGCGTCCGCCTGGCGAGGACGCCTTTTTGGACGCGCGGGTTCACGGCTTCTGTAGGAGGGGGAGGGGAGGGGGTTCTGAAGAAGCGTTTCCGGGTGCCTCTAGTGGGGCTGTTCGCTTGCTGGTCTTGTGGAGTGTTTGGTGCCTTTCTGGGCTTAAGTTTCCATGGCCTCCTTTGCTTCTTATCGTTGCAACTGTGCCCATAAATTCTGTCAGTAGATTTAAGACCTTAAATGCCACCAACGAAGATATAGCCTTCAGCTATGCCTACTTTGATTGCTGGTGACTTTACGTGGCTCCAGGCATTTGGAAGCTTTTTTGATTCCAATTTGAGAGTAGCAAGACCCCTCTGAAGGGAAGCCTTCGATTGGGCATAGTGCTGATTCGCACCTTCCTAGCACTTGTGTGTATCAACTTAAGGCTATGTGCCTCTGCTTCGTGTTGACATTTCCCTTGCAGTAATTGGTGTTCGGAAACACTTTAACGTCGTCGGCTTCTTTGGGAGGGCTACAAGAAGGCGACCAACGTGGGAGGCTTCTGCTCTTCCATAAGGGTTGATACACTACTTCAATAACCGATGTTTATCGACCGTTGGGGTTAATCAATAGCAAATTATTGTATAAGAACGAAGGTATTTCTTCGAAACTACTTTTACTGTTACATGTAGAAGCTTTTCTTGCTCGTGATAAGTCTCTCAGCCACTTTGGCATGCCTGCCCATCTTCTCCTCATCCTTAAGCGTCTTCTTTCGCTTTTATGCTTCTTTTGAGCTGCAAATGAACCCCTCATGTGTCTTTTGATCCGCTTTAAGGTAGAAGCGTTATTATTCTCTTCCTGGATTCTATTTTTCTTATCGTGTTTCTTTCTCTTCTCTTTTGCAACGTCCTTAGCTCAACCTGCACGCGAACCCGCAACCCAATCTGACCCGAACAGTCACTTCCTTATCCTCTGCCCTTCCCCTCCCTCTGCGAATCCCAACTTGAAGAAGCAATTTGTTGTCTCGACACCGTCTAGTGTCTGCATCCATCACTCGTCCGTCTGTGACGCAGAGTCGGCGCCGACGCGAGAAGACGGCTGCAGCGGGTCGTTATCCGCGGCGAGCTGCTTGAGGTCGGCGGAAAGCACGAGGCTTCTTTGTCCCGGCGAGGTCACCGCCTCGCTCCAGTAGGCCGCAGGAAGGCGAAGTTCAAGGAATCGGGACAAAAAGTTGCTTAGTCCCAAGAGAAGAAGGCTTGGGACTCGGCTGCCTCTGTGGGTTGGGAAGAAGCAAGTGTTGGGTTTAAGAGAGAGGTTTCCTTAGGAGATACCTTCGAAGGAAGAGATACCTTCCTTACCTTTCTTAGGCTTCTTTAATTGAAGCCTACTCGGGCCCATATTCCTCTCCTCTCCCTTCTACATTCCTTCTTACTCAACTTTTTCGTTTTATACTGCAAACAACGCTGTAAACCAGCTACTTGGATACCCCGGACCGAAGCTTTTTTCAGGAAGCAGTGGACAGGGGCTGTATTCTTCTTTTCCAGAAGCCTACTCGCCCTCTTGGGTGCCAAACTGCCACCAAACAGGCTGATAAGTGCCTATCCATCTGCTCACTTCCACAGCAAATCTGAATCCTTCTCTCCACCGCTTCCTGGCCAGAAGTTCTCTCCAACTTCGAGAGTCAGCTACTTCCCTCCCCCAGTCCTAAGCCGCGTTTTCGCTTTCCTCCAACGTTGCAACTTCGCCTCGCCGCTCCCTCGGAGTCCCAAAAAAGCGCTTTCGCCCTCGGCGATCGATTCGGCGCCCGAAATTAGCGAATCGGCGTCGTCGTCCAAAAAACGTTCGTAATTACAGTGTGCGCTCCTGCTGCGTCGGAAACGCGAATCCCCCAATTAGAAGCCTCGCCGTCCGGCGTTTACCCGGGGCCCCATCGATCGGCTACCGTAGGCCCCGGGCTCCCGGGCAGGGACCCTCAGGCGCCAGGTGACGCCAATTAGTCGCCGCGGAGACGGAGAAGCACGTGGCGCTCTCGGGAGTCCAGAGGTCCGAGAGGTCCTTGAGGACTGAGTCCCGCAACGAAAAAGGCTGAGGAGTGGGTCCCGCAACGAAGAAAGCCACTCGTCTGGCCACTAATCCCTGGGATTAAACTGGATCGGTCGAACTTCGGGATTCGATGGCTCTGTCGTGGTGGGACCCAACCCTTTTATTGCCGAGCGAGAATGCCTCGGAAGTCAGAAGTCGACACCTCTCCCGGGGTACGGTAGCGGGACAGTGCGTCGCACAAAGAGAGTGCTCCTGGTGCACTTGAGTGCGCCTACAGTACTCACTCATATCGCGCGTTATTTTGACACCGAACGACCTCCGCCGCCGCCGGAGTTCAAAACAGAGCGGAGGGTACTTGAGTCTCTGCTGCTCGGCTCTGAGGTCAGAGGGACTGCGCTAGGGCTTTGCCACTTGCTTAAGATTCCAGGAGGGTGGAACCTGACCGTGGGACCTTCTAGAGGACCTACTCTATAGCCTAGTCTTTCCAGCTTCTCCAGGATCATGTCATGGATAGGATAGGATAGGATAGGATAGGATAGGATAGGATAGGATAGGACTTCATTAGAGACCCAGGGAGGTTAGCTCAGCGCCGATGAAGTTATTTGAAGAAGGATGGACCACCGTGAGGTCACCTCCACGCCGCCGTTCTCCTCATCAGAGCGGTCGGCCTTGGTTACGGAGCTCCTTTCTTGTCGCCGCATCCAGAAAAACTAGGAATCCCCTTTTAGAAGCCCCAACTCTCTCCTCAGTGGGATAATTTAGAGCAGAAGAGGGATAATCTGATAGATCCTTCCATTTTAATTGTCCTACTACAGGCTGCTTGATTTTACCACCTTTTACCATTTTACCAAACTCACCGCTAGAGCATATCCTTAGGTATCATATCCCTCCAGGAAGCCTCGGAAAGACCCTTGGATCGGACCACATGCAAACTGTGATGCAACACCAGCACTATCAACAGCAAAAAAACGATTCAGCTGCCCATTATCCGCGCGTCGATGTACTCCTCCGCCCCTTGCCTACCTTCCCTCCTCCCTACTACAGGGCTGAACTTTATGGTAGCCATTACCCGGCCACAAGTTGCTTCTTTTTCGTGGAGAGTTAGCCTCTGTGTTGAACACTGATTATTGACTATTCACCTTAGGAGGGAGCTCACTTGAAGAAGCTGCCCAAGGCATAGGATTTTAAAAAGTCAGCTCCTAGTAGGACCTCTTTCCCTAGCACCAGAATCCAACTTCTCGGCCATACTTTAAGGCTTAACCCCTTCCTAAGCTTCATTATACCTAACCACATGTATTGACCGTCCCCTGAAGCGGATCTTCCTTTCCTAAGCACATAGTTCCCTCCTAGAAGAACCCCTCTCCCTAACCAAGAGCCTCTCCTGGCCAGAACGCAACTTCTTGAGCCGCTTCCAGCCTTATAAAGGGTCCGCCATTCTCCGCGCGTCGATGCACTCCTCCACCTGCGCGCCCCCGAATTCCTGGCGGCGCCCCGATTCCGCTTTTTCCCTCGCGGCGCCTCGCGCTCCAATTTGCGCCGCAAAAAATCGATGCGGGGTACGGTAGCCCGTGGCCGAGGGGCGCCTCTCCCTCATGCATTTGGGATGGAGGGGCGCGAGGGGCGCCCGAGGAGGGCGCGTTTACGAGCGGCTAATTAGCGTTGGCGCGGATGTAAATCACGCGAACGGTCCTCTCTAAATCACCTTTAGGGACCACAATCGCCGTGTGTGGTCCTGCCGGGGACCGGGCCCGGCTACTTGACTCGGCTACTTGCTACTGTCGCCGCGATCGATTCGGGGAGCGTGACGCGCGCGGGCAGATGGCCGTGAAGAGCGCCTGGGGTACGGTAGGATGGGTGAGTCAGGGGGTTTGCGGTCTTTTCTGGGACGTTTTCCTTCTGCGTGGGTGGACTTACCGGAGGTGGAGGCGACGGAGATGAGCAGGGGAAGTAATAGTAGGGAAATAGATGGTAGTAACTCTGGGTTGGGAGAAGCTGGGTATCAAGGATCCTAGTGAAGATCTCTCTTTATCTGCCTTTGTATTTTTGTAGATAAAAATTGGTCACAAAAGTTGATTAACACGCACAAAATAATACAGTTTTCCACTCTAGATTTAGGGAGAAGTAACAGGTTTCGAATCCAAAGAAAAGAACGCCCGGAAAGTGCCTCGAGAACTAAATTAACAGAATGACCGAAATGAGTCGTTTTTTGTCAATTTTTCATGCTTTATGTCACCCTACTCCTAATAAAAGCCGCTTCAAATTAAAACCTAAATGGAGCATAATTCTACCCTATATTTAAAGCAGTTTTTAGAGGCTTCCTGCAATCTTAGATCCGCCTTCTGACAGTCAAGTCGATCTGGATCATGTAGTTCTTTGTTTAGGAGATACCAGTGACATCCTTTGAATTTGAATAAAACGATTCATTGCCCTACCTCAGCCAGCTTCGGACAAACTGTCAATTTTAGCCATTTTTTCTCTCCTCTACATTATGCCCAATTCACGTCCACGTGCTTTATACGATGGCGGTGCTTCCATAAAATAATAATATTGTAGGAGTCGATTAGCGCAATTGGCTTTCGGCCGACGAGTCGGGAGATCGTAATAACGCTGTGAACACGTTTTATTGCGCGAATGAAGTAGAATTACTCGGAGGTTTTTTGGAAGGTTTGGAGGGGGACCTGGGTAGAGGGTAAGTAGGGAGCTAGGAGTCCAAGATGGGGTGTGGAGGTCCTTAGGTGTTCTGCGAGTCGGGAAATTCGATTCACCATTATTAGGCATATTTTTAAGACTCATGGATATAGAGAGAGCTGTAAAGAAGGGGTAAATGATCCAGGGGAGAGAGTCGTCATTACAGACTACTTTCACTGTCAATTTACTGGACTATTGATTGGATTGAGATGGAAATCTGCCATCGATCGGTTTTCTCATCCCCTTCCCTCAAAATCCCTCCTACCTGAGCCTTCAAGTAGGACACTTCTTGCCTCTTTGGACTTACCTGATAAGCCTAGGACTTCTTCTTGGGAAGGCTAAGAAAGTCTTCAAGTTCTATATTGCTAAGAATTCCTCGGCCTTCTTGAACACACTCCCTAGCCAACTCCTTCACCTCCACATTCCTCTCAAGGCTATAAACGTGCCCTCACCGTTACAACCCCCACCCGGCCCCTCTTGACCCTCCAGAACCCAGCCTATCTGCAACCGGAGCGGCCACTCGTAAACCGGCCTTCTTGAGACGCGTTTTTCGGTCCCCGCGGCACCCAACACGCGTCGTACCGCGATTTACAGCGCCCGGAATCCTCGCTGAACAAACTGAGCCGCTTTTTGCCCCGATAAATCATTTCGTCGCGCTACCGACCTCACACATGGGAACTCTCAGTTTTTAGGCTCCTCGCGGCCCTCGCTGTCACAACGCGCCGTGATTTAGTGGAATCGAGTCCAGATGTGGCCGCTCGCGCCTCAATTAGCTGGCCCGAGAGGGCGACCGGGCTACAGTAACCTGGTTTGGCTTTTCAGCGCAGTCTCGGGGTCCTTAGCGCGCGGGTCGGCTTTATCCCAGCACTAGGCGTTGAAGTATACCGCTTCTGGAGATAAAGATTCGAAAGGGTGGATTTCGAGGATTGGGGGGGGGGGGGG
>KN168577.1:0-10074 GCA_000757755.1 Steinernema glaseri
ATATTTAGATTTAAGAGTAAATCTACCTCTGCAGCTTCGGACTTACGCCCGCCTTTGGCTTACGCTTAGAGTTTTGTTTGAAAAGTTTTGGAGTTTAAATTTATTTTAATTTTCCGCTTTTTTGTCTTTCGCTCTTTTGTCCCAGGACCGTCAGAAACATCCCCAAGATTATGTTCTTTTAGCTCCTGGAAGACTTGGTGTTGAAACCATCGCTCATCACCGACATCGTGCCCTTCTTCTTGGCTCTTCTTCCACCGGAGAAACAGAGCGAGATCAGCTGGGACCAGGAGGACATGTTCGAGTGGGCGTCCTTCGAGGGCCGGGAGCTGGACGTGAAGAAGGACATCGTGAAGTGGAACGCCGCCACCCTGGGCAACTGCTTCACCTTCAACCACGACTCGCGGCCCGACAAGTTCCCGCTGCGCTACGCCGGCGAGCGGGAGGGCTTCCGCGCGCTCATGAGGGTGCGCCAGGACGAGTACCTCGACTGGATCGACACCGCCTCGCTCCTTGTCTTCGTCCACTCAAATACGGAAACTGTGTTCGGCGAATCTCTGCGATTCCAGGCTATCCCCGGAGGAGAGACGACTCTGAAAATTAGCCAAGTAAGTGGGGCACATATGCTAAAGCAACTTCGGATTCCCTAAGGATAACAAAGATAACATACTAGCACTCTAAGCATGCTTCCTTTAGACATTATTCAAGCGTCTCGGAGGGAAATTCGGAGCTTGCGTCGAAGACAAAAATGAAGTTCAATCGTATTACTACGAAGGAGAGTACACTACGGATGTAAGTCTCCTTCCCATCTCGGTTTACTGTGACGTTTATAGGGCTGTCTCCGGAGCTGCTATCAAGATGCCGTCTTCGAAGCTTGTGAATGCATGGATCCGAGATTTCCGCGGAAGGAGGGAGTCAACTCTTGTGATATGTCCAAGCGTAAGGAATTTATTTTTTGGGAGAGACGCCAAAATTGCCAATTTTTGCTAAATTAATTTTTTGAAAGTTTTTTAATTCGTTAAAAAATTGCTAAAACGTGTCATAATTAATTCTTACCCCTTCAGGAACCTGCGTCGTAAAGATCACCGAGGAGAGAGGCGATCCATCCAACTGGGAGGACTGCGTTTGTCCTCTCCCATGCTTTAACGGCCAGTACACCGTCCGTTGGTCACAAGTGGATTCGTCTTCGTCGGCAAGCTCAGCACAAGATACACAGTTAAGGACTCTATTTTAGCGTGGCGACTGCTCTCGCCACAAACCGAACTTGGATCTCGTGGCGGAGTGCCAGCGGAACCTCACGGACAACGTCCTCATCTCCGTCCACTTCCCCGAGCTGATCCAGCAAACCTTCAAAGAAGAGCCCAAGATGGACGTAAGTGACCTTCCTATGTATAAAACAGACATTAAGCGTTTAGTTCAACAAGTTCATGTCGACACTCGGCGGACTTCTCGGAGCGCTCTGCGGAGTGTGTTTCATCACTTTTATCGAGTTCGGTTTCTTTATATTCCGCGTTGTTTCGGTGATTTTCTTTGGAAAATGATATGATGTTCGAGAAATAAATGCTTCCATAGTACTGGTTAATGTTAACCCAATACATAATAGTAACAGAGAAGTCGAAATGCTACCAGCTGGGAGCACGGGAAGATACAGTAATATCGTAATTACGACGTTTTTTTATTGCAAAATGTACGGTGTGAGAAAAATGCAACAAAGAGTTCAAGTTCTCAAAGTACCAATTTGCCCGGGGCAACGGATCAAGGTACGCCGCACCACTGTCCCTCCAAAGAACAGAAACAACGGTTTTCCAATGTCGCATTCCACACTTACTTTCTACTAGAATTCATATAACGAGTACATCTGTGAACGACCCACAAGAATTAGAAGAACTGAACGGCTTACAAGGAACAAAGGAAATTTAGAAAACAGCCACTTGGGCATTCTCAGTTATAATCCTCCGTTATTTAAAGAAAGAGTCTAACAAGTACCTTGATATCAAATGAACCTGGCGGCCAGTCGGCGACGTTCAGCTCTAGCACCACTTTGTTAGAAGCCTTTCAAAAAAAAACAACGGTGTTATTGAAAGAATATTAGGAACCGTCACGAAGAAGATACTGCAAATACAGAACAAATAACAGCAGTTCCGGCAAGAAAATATAAATACATGAGTATGTGTTGGACGAAAAGAATGCGCTAAAATAAGCGCAATAGAATGGTGTTACAGAAACTTTGTACCCAGCAGAAGTTATGAAGTGATGCGCTTCAGTGTACTGCTCATAACGTAGCCTAGCATTCAACAGCGGCCCACTACGGAAATGACGTATGGGCCACTACGTGGCATAAGCCATGCCATTCATCCTTTAAAAATCTTTTGTCCTCCACTCCAACGCTAAAAATAAAGGCAGATCGCCCCTATGCTACGCCTCGGATCCAAAGACGAATGTAACCCACACAGCGCGTTGCTCGGCAACTTGAGCGCTCAATGGAGGCGAAAGAGTCCAACATGTGCCCCTTCACGTTCGCCTCCTTGGAACAAACGTGCGAACGTGGCACGGCAATGCGCTCGGGGTACGGTAGTTGTAAATGTGCCCACCTCCACAGGCCCCTCCCCCACAGACTCCTGGGGGCACAGTTCATTGTAGTCACGTGCTGACTCGTGGAGGACCGGTCTAGTAGCTCCAGGCAAACCTCTCCTACTGGTAGAGCCAGCCCGACCTTCTTCCCCCCTTGACTGGCTAAATGATGCGGACAATCATTCTTATCTCCGTCGTGTCCTCCGGCTCCGTTGTCGACGGCCTCTTCGGCAAGATCATTGGAAAGATGGTGGATACCGTAAACGACGTCGCATCCATCGTTCCCGACGAGCTGAGGGTCGATAAGAAAATTGCCGGCATGATTCCTGATATTCCCATAGTATCCGATAGCGCCTCTGAGATCATGCCGGATGCTGGCTGCGACATGCTCGGCAAGGTTGGGATGTGCAGTAAGTTTCACTACTTGTTTGTTATTGGAAAAGAAGGCTTCTTGTTACAGTGCTTAACATCAGATTTACTTAAATTCCATCTTTGGCGCTGGGCACAGATTAGAATGAATGTACAATACGTATATGAAGGCATTTGCAGTCTTCCTGATTTTAAGATTTCATCATGGTAGCAAAAACTCAAAGTTCAGGAGCATCCGGAATGTCGATTCGGTTCGCAAGCAAGTCCCGAGCAGAGTCTTGAGTGAGCTTCGCCGTCAACTGCTCACCGGCTATACTTGCGTCTTAATTTGTACGCATAGCAAAAAAATTAGGATGCACAGCCTATGTTTGAGCCCAAACTTCAAGTAGCTCTTGATACATACATATATAACTGTGCAAGGACGTTTCATAGCAACAGAGCAACTACATCGTGACTTAAAGCCAGGTCACGATCGTGATTTGGCCTCACACACCCCAATTTAACGCCTCGTGCAAGACCACTGGATTCTTGTCGACATGATATGTGCATTAATTACAGACCAGCTGTCCCCATCTTCAGAGTTAGTTCGCTGATGTATATTGCTCTAAAAATCAGGATACATTTACAACCTCTAGCAAGCATTTCCACATAGTATGATAGTTTTGTGGGTATCATTCCATTCACAGCTACTTCCTTGGCACTTATCTTCTTCAAAACTTTTCAAGTGGGCGTCGAGTGTGTCCGCCTTGGCCCACTTGCCTCAAACACGGCGACATCCCACACGCGACATCCAGTTGCTGAGCAACTACAACATTTTTCTATCGAAAAAATGAGGGGCATGTGCTTGCCGAGCTTCCCCAGCATTCTTCACCAACGTCTGCATCTTAACTCGTCGTGCTCCTTTTCCTTCCTTGTCTTGGACACTAATGGACTCAAGCTTCCTGAAACTGTTGATACTTTCCACGATGATCCACAGTGCGCAGTCGTGGTGCATATTTTCGTGCAAGAAGGAGAAAGAAACTAAAAAAGAAGGTGCGTATCGCTGAGATCGTTATTTTAAAGTGCTGTGGGAAAAATTGTACTAATCGTTGTAGTAGAAAGACGCAGAAAAGACGTAATATCAACATTCTTGGTGCTATCTACTGTCTCCAGTTGTTGATCAATTTCACTCTATTTTATTCAATGTTCTTGGAATTAGTCAGTATGCTAAGGCTATTTCAAGTTCATTCTTACCAGATAGACAGTCGAGACTAGAAAGGTCTGCTGATGCATTGTCTCTGTCTCGCGGTCCATAGACGTCTCACGCTTCATGTCTGTCTATTGTCTATTCTATTCATGTCTGTCTGTGTCTAGTTCGTGATTCTTAGCCTTTCCGTTGTTTCTTTTAATTTTTCTCGGTACTGAGGAACTCAACGTAGCCACTCAACGCACGAGCTTTTACGCGCTAAAAACAGCAGTCGGCCGCAGTCTCCTTTGCGCTTTTGATCTCCGCGGGTTACTAAGCGACGATCCCTTATTCTGTGCCAAAAAAGTAGAAGGTGTGCTCCCACACGTTTGCAAGCACTTATATCGACAATTCCTCAATTAATTAATGGAATGGCTGCCAGATAAGGGGAATTTGTTAACGCTGTTTTGTTTTAGAGCAGCTCTATATAGGATTCCGCTTTTTCTGTGTTCTGGTCTCTTTCCTTCTTTCGTCGGGCTCCATTCATCTATCGCCTCGAATGGTCTCGTTGCGAAGCAACTTTGCGCACAAAACTTGCCGACATATGCTCCTACACAGCCGTGACGTTATCGGTACTCTCGACAGGCATTTTTGACGAAGCAAAAACAACGATTTTCCAACGCTGCATCCCATCGAACCTGATTTATCTCCGGGAACTGCTTCTAGAAAAGCTTATTCGTTCACAATTAGGCTGTGTCAGAACTTTTAATTTATCCCGTACCGTCCAATAATGCACGCGCAAAAGAAGAAGCGCCAGTAATTCACTCGATAGTCTCTCCATAATTAGACGGCTACTGATTCATTCACAACTCATTTGAACTCATTAGATCCAAGCGCAGTTGCTTTTTATGGTTAGTCTCCATATTCATGAAACTATGAAGTGCTTTACACTAACTTCACAGTTGCTATCTCTTTGATTCCATCTTCTTAATGAAATAGGATTGGAGGCTCCCCAGGTTCATGTGCTCCCCATCAATCGTTTGTGTATTATCTTAAAGAACTGAAAATTAGCAAAAAAGAGAATTCATTTCCGTCTTCCTGCGACCTACCCTTTTCTTTCTCCTCGTCCATGAACAAGCCCCCTCGACGGCAACCAGGCAACACCGCATTTCAAAAAGAAAACGTGCTTGCCGCGTTGGTATCGTACGTGTGGCGCTGAAAAAGCCGCCGAACGCTGACGGTGTCTCCTGTCATTGCTGAATCCAATGATCTCCGCTGGTGTGGCCTTTCTTTTGGCCCTTATTATCATCATGATCGTCCCTAGCAAACAACAGTGGTACTGCCCTTGGTGCTCGAAAGAGAAAGAGGAACCCGTAAAGGGTAGGTTACTGTAACTTTTTAGCTAGGTGGCTTTGTTTCTAGTAGATCTAAGTAAGCTCGTCGGTCTTAATTTTGAGAAAGCAAAAGGTTTTGTATCTTTACGTATTTCATTCTTGTTTTTCTGGATTGCAATATCTTGGAAATAAGTTTTCTTCTAGAGTGGCACAGCGCTGATCAGTTTGCCATTAGAGTAAAGTTTGCGAGGCCCTTTGATTTGTCATGGGTCCAGAGGTTACAAAGAAAGGAAAGGTAGAAGTCGAATTTGACCTCCCTTGCATCAACCGTCCTCTCTGAAGTGGAATCCTTTATGTAATAACATTCTTTATGAAAGGTTCAGAAAGCACGATTTAAAGCCATCTTTTTTCTTTCTTAGAATTAGCTCATTTTTGGATATCATCTTATCACCTCCATCCAGTTTCAAAGAAGGCCTTCTTCCCTGGCTCTGGAGGAGTGCCACTTCTGACTTGTTGCCGAGCAACTTTCGGATACTTTCGATGAACATGTGTTCTCACACGTTCCACGCATACGGTGACCCTTTTTCTCTCACAATATGCTGCTCGTGGACGCCCCTACCCAGCGCTCTGCCGTTCTCTGTGTGGTTCTATCTGCCGCTCTGTTCATCCCTTGCAAAACTTGCTGGATCAGCTGGTTTTGTAGTGACGACGAGCCAGGTACCATCTATTGTTACCTCTCCATTCGACTTATCTTTTCTATAAAAACTATGTAACTTTGATGCACAGAAACACTGATAATTCATATCTTCAAGTGCTCAGTTAGTAGGGTAGGAAGGACTCTGATTTAGTGTAAGTGAAAATTTTATTTAAAATGTTTGCCTTCAGATAACCTTTTGACAAAACCTCGGTTGGAGTCATGTACAACCCTGGTTTAGAGCTGTCTACATTTACCTCCTTTGTACGCTTGGAAACTGCAAACCTGTGTGCTTTAACGTTTGTATAATATGAGAGGAGTACGGTAGCAGTTATAACATTCAGCTTTCTGGTCATAGGAACGCAATAAAATCATCAAAATTTAGCTTTTTATTTTCCATTTTTGACATCTATTTTAGTTCCAGCTCCACTAGACTAAATGTGTAGATCCTTGATGCGCACACCTGTCCTCCAGCACCACTCGTCCCACGTAAATATGGCGAACAAAGAAGATCAGGAGCACGTTTCCATTGCTCATGCACACAAGCACATGTTTCCCCTAAAGAGGCTCGGCGCTGTGTCACGAGGGTTGCCAAGCACGAACAGTTCAGAGGTTCAACAGCGGCAAGTGGGCCGTCCTCGATCCATGGTTATTCTTGTCGTTATTGGTTTATTCTCTCGTTTTTTTTTCTGGGGATTTGTTGAGGTAAGGGTGCTGTTAAGTAGAAGCGCTCTGACAAATAGGCTACAGTAATCCATTAAAGGTTAACCAAAAAAGTGAACTAAAATATATGATCGTCTTAATGTGTGAATTAAGCTCATATTGGACCTTTATAGAAGAGAAAACCACGACGACGACCACTACAACAACGACGACTCTGCCGCCCTTCCACTGCTGGAAGTGCAGCGACGCCTCCTTCTGCGAAGACTCCGCGCAAACTGCTGAGGGAGAAATCTGTAGAAAATGCATCTGTCCTAAGGGACTGAAAGGGGACTGCTGTGATGAAAGTAAGTTTTCCATAGATCCAACCTCCGTTGAGGTCTTCACTCGTATTTCTCCATAGTTAATGGTCTTTAACTTAACCTTTCAGTCGATGAAGACCCCTGCTTGGGCACCAACTCCACAGAACTGTGTGCATTTGGGCTCAAATGTGAATTCAACTTGATCTACGACTTCAAATGCGTTTGCGACGAAGCCAACGGCAACTGCGACGGAGATCCT
This sequence comes from Steinernema glaseri, assembly GCA_000757755.1. Classification (NCBI taxonomy): domain Eukaryota; kingdom Metazoa; phylum Nematoda; class Chromadorea; order Rhabditida; family Steinernematidae; genus Steinernema; species Steinernema glaseri. Next base: position 7,352 of record KN168577.1, read on the forward strand.
CAAGCTCGTAAGCTCTAGGAATGTCCTTTCCTTCTAAGATCAACATATTTAGCGGGAGAAGTGGAAGACCTCTGTGAGAAGAATCCCTGCCTCAACAAGGGAAACTGCACCACGACCACCCATCTTGACAAAGACTTCAATGTCATCAAAGAGTTGGAGTGCAAGTGTGACCCACAGTTCGGAGGGAAATACTGTGAAAGTGAGTGACCCCAACGCTACCCTGCTCAACAAGTACTTCAGGCCTCACCTATTGCCTGACAAACCCGTGCGCTTGCGCTACACACAAATGCGAGAACAACGCTACTTGTTCCGAGAACCCGGCAAACTACCTGGCCGACTACACCTGTGCCTGTCCAGAAGGCTTCACGGGGAAGTACTGTGAGCGTAAGTGCATCCTCCACCTCTGTGGGTCAAGCAGTGTGCCCTGTTGTAGAAGAGCTCCCGTGTGTCCTTAGTAATCCATGTGAGCACGGCGGAGAGTGCGAAGTCGACCCGAGAAATCCCATGGAGTTTACCTGTCGATGTGCTTCGATTTGGATGGGCCAACTGTGTGAAAGTAGGTCGTCCCTCCTTGTTCCAAAAGCTTATTTCCTTTTTCAGGATATGACCCTTGCCACACACTGAAGGACTACTGTGTCAACGGCAGATGTGTTCCAGTGGATGAGAAGACCGGAGAGTGTTCGTGCACGCCGGGATACAATGGGACCTTCTGTGAGAACGGTAGGGTCTTGTTGAGTTATTGGTAAAAACATCCCAATGTAAAAAGACCCAAAAAAACATTTCATTTTATAGAATTTTGCCACATGACACTGAAGTCTGGTGTCAAATGCCAACCCTAGTAGGGGAATTTACTAACTTACATTTTGCCTAAGTCTCAGTACGCAGCTGTAGCTAACGTTCTGCAAAAGGAGTAGCATTTGAACCAAATTTATTTGAGCCGCATTTGAGCCCCATTTATCCAGCCTTCTGCAAAATGTGCGGCAATCATATTCTGCGACCTAACTAACAAAGAAAGAAGTACCTGAAGACCGCGCACCAAATTAAAAAGTCGGTTTGTCCTTTGGGATGTTTTTACATATCGATGTTTTTACAATATTCTTGTTGGATAGCCGTTCTTAACGGGTTCCTTAGATATCGACGACTGTGCTCCCGAGCCTTGCATGTACGGCGGCATCTGCACGGACAAGGTGAACAACTTCACCTGCGAGTGTCCCCTCGGCACGGACGGACACAGATGTGAGATCAGTAAGTCCTCGTTCATCTCTCCTGTTCCTAAAAAGTCTCCTTAGACTTCGACGACTGTGGCACTGGCAGAGGGAACGAGACCTACTGTATGTCGAGGGACAGAGACGCGGTGTGTGTGGACGGCGTCAACTCCTACACCTGCATATGCTCCGACGAGTGGGTCAACGAGAACTGTACGATGCGAAGGATCATCTGGGAGGTCGTCAGCAAGTTCAACAACAGCGAGATGGACCTCGTCGGGGTATGATTTGTCCACAGCTGATGAGTTTATGGAATGGTGATTACAGCTCCTGGAAGATCTGGTGTCGAAGCCTTCTCTCATCCAGGACATCATTCCCTTCTTCTTGGCGTTGCTGCCCGCCGAGAACCAAACACAGATCAGTTGGGACCAGGAGGACATGTTCGAGTGGGCCTCCTTCGAAGGCCAAGAGCTGGACGTGAAGAAGGACATCGTGAAGTGGAACGCCGCCACCCTGGGCAACTGCTTCACCTTCAACCACGATTCACAACAAGAACACTTTCCTCTACGCTATGCCGGCGAGCGAGAGGGCTTCCGCGCGATGATGAGAGTGCGCCAGGACGAGTACTTGGATTGGGTCGACACCGCTTCCCTTCTTGTCTTCGTCCACTCAAGCACTGAAACCGTTTTCGGAGAATCCCTACGATTCCAGGCGAAGCCAGGAGCGGAGACAAGCCTTATGATCAGCCAGGTAGCCACACATCGTTTACAAAGGTTCACAAGAGTCTCTTAGACCACATTCGAAAGGCTGGGCGGGAAGTACGGCGTTTGTGTGGAGGACAAGTCAGAAGTAAAGGCCTACTACTACTCTGGAGAGTACACTACCGATGTAAGTTTTCGCACCATCCAATGCTATAGGATCAGTGCTTATCTCCAGGGATGTCTCCGTAGCTGTTATCAAGACGCCGTTTTCGAAAAGTGTGGCTGCATGGACCCACGATTCCCTGGCAAAGAAGGCGTTACATCGTGTGGCCTGGAAACAAGTAATCAAGATGCATATGGCTTGTCCTTCATACGCTCAGTTTAGGAACGTGTGTGATGAACGTGACCGAGCAGAGGGGCGACCCTTCCAACTGGCCGGATTGTCACTGTCCTCTGCCTTGTTCCAACGGACAATTTAACGTTCACTGGTCGCTCTCGGATTTGCCTTCCAAGGTAGCCTTGCCCTCGTCCTTCTTATCCTTATCTTTTACCTTCTACAGCTAGCCGACTGCTCGAAATATAAAGCAGATCCTGTGCAGTTCGACAGTTGCTCTAAGAATCTTACTGAGCAGGTCCTCATCAACGTCTACTTTCCTCAACTCATCCAAAACACCTTCAAGGAGGAGCCAAAGATGGATGTAAGTGGCTCCTATTCCTAGCATTTCTTTATGCTCGTTTTTAGTTTAACAAATTCGTCTCGACTCTTGGCGGCCTTCTTGGAGTGCTTTGTGGGATCTGCATCATCACATTCATAGAG
>KN168577.1:13890-30127 GCA_000757755.1 Steinernema glaseri
TCATTTCGCACTTCTTTCGCCGTCTATCAACGAAGCCTGGGTTGATCTCGTGTATTCGTTAAGGCGGTTAGACTATATTGCGATCATGGAGATATTGGACAACGACGCGCTCCGACTCTTCGGAAAGCTCGTCACGGGTCGGAAGCTTTCCAAACTTATGATGTTTTCAACGTCCTGTGAGGGTGGCAACATGGAGATGCTGAAGACTCTCCTCTGTCAAGATCAATTTAGTGAGCTAAGAATATGGAATGAATTTTCGGTTCGTTGGATGGACTGGGATGGCGCTGCCGTCGGCGAACTTCTGCAGTTCTGGTCGGAGAACAGCGATAAACTCCGAGGGAAGAGCTTAATTCTGGATTGGAACTGCACACGCGGAGCGGGGCGACTCAAACAGTTCGTGCTCCGAAAGACTACACTCACTCCAGTTGAGTGTCGTCTGGGAATTCAATATGCCCTTGAGAAGGCCCTGAAGGTCTGCTCCAAGGAGGAGTGCGACTTTCTCAACAAAGAGTACCACCACAACCATGTCGTCTTTGTCAAGCCGTCCTGCATCTACAAATTCCAAGACACTGGCGAAGGGGGTGGACAGCGACGGTTCTATGTTTCTTTCGACTACGGAGACCGGGGGTTAATAGGCGGAAAACTATGTCTTCCCGCGGGTCCTGGTGGACGCAACGACCTCCGCTTGCTGGGCAAGACAACTTATCTTCGTATCTTCTTCGCCTGATCTTTATTTGTAGTTGATTGTTCCTTATAAATGAGTTACCCGTCACAGATATAAGCAGAGGTGGGTTCGGGTCGGGTTTCGGGTACCCACCTCTGGATATAAGCCGCAACGAGTAAGCAGCTGAGATTGAAATGGGAGGAATCGTCCCACCTGACTCTACTTATCTATTTAAGAGTTAGTTCTTGCCTTTTCCTTTGAACAGAAGCTCCCCTTTGACTACAAGCAGTGATGCCGACTCGCAACCTCAAATCAGTGTCGAGTCGGATTTTAAATTTAAAAATATATTTAACAAAACACTTTTTATATGGAATAAAACAAGGAAAACAGCAAATTATCACTAAAAATGTCTTCGCATCGTAGAAGTGTTTATTAAACCCCTTAACCATACGTTAAATTAAGGTTTTCACTGGCCTTTCGACTGACTCTTTTTGATTCTAATTGACTGATCGAGCCGTTACATGGAAGAGAAATGGAGTCACTTTTCTCTGGCGCCTCATCCAACTTTTATGTTTAATGTAGAAACTGCGCAGTCCTTGAAACCATCTAACCCGATACGTTTTCCCCTCGCCTCGCTTTCATTTAGTGTAAGACGCCAGGCCATTGGCCTTTTCCGCCCTTTCCATCACAATGTGTATTGTTTGTTCCACAACTTCTACGTAAAGCGCATATGTAATTCATGAGCTCTCCCTCGTAAACTATCTTCACGTGCCGATATCATAGCAACGTTGTCATCCTAACGGACTTCTTTTAAAACGCTTACGTATAAACGATCACGTCGTCTGGCAACACTGACAAGCCTCAAAGTGGGCCGGCCAAGGGAGACAAAAGTTCAAGAAGCTCCCAAGAACCAGTTTAATGTTACTCTATCGTTAGTCCAGTCGTAAGAAGCATGCGTCTCCTCTGGTTCCTTATTCTTTTCTGCACCTTCACTTGTGGCGCCGGCTTTATGGGCGGGTGGTTTCAAAAGGCTAAAAGCGCTCTTGGCTTCACAAGTGAAAGTGAAGCCGATCCAAGCAGTTCGCGAGCTCCTTGTGGAGCTGTAGGATTCTGTTTCCGGTGGGAAACGGACGGCAAGAAATGTGGTCGCTGCGACTGTCCTGAAGGGTTCAAGGATCCGGATTGCCGTCCTGGTAGGTCATAATCGGATCTTCTCCGGCCTCCACTTTCAGTTTTAGAGCGGTCAGAATGCAGTTATGCGGAAAAGAGTGGCTGTGGAAAGGATGAAGTGTGCATGATAGACGACTTTGGGACGCCCCAATGCCATTGTCCTCAGGAAGGTTGTTTGAGCGAAGAACCGGCGGTCCCTAGCATGTGTCAGTACTGTCAGAACAACGCCTCTTGCAGTGAAGAAGGTTGCATCTGTCCAACCAATTACTTCGGCACCTTTTGTGAGAGTAAGTTCGGCTATCTGGATTCAGTGGACACTTCGTTTCAGTCACGCCTAACTGCAACCTCAATTCAAAGAATCGACTGACAAGACATGGCGCTAAATCCTGCGGTATTTAACCCTAACGCATCCCTCCTTCACAAATAATCTTTAGCTTGCAATAAGAAGGAAAACTTATGTCACAACAACGGAACTTGTATCCCTCATGAGAACGGAATAGATACCTCCTGCCTTTGTCCCTACGGCTACAGTGGTGAGCATTGCGAGTGTGAGTTATCGAAACACCTAAATATCATATCAATCTTCATGCTTCAGATGAGATTCCCTGCGTTCTGAACGATCCTTGTCAGCACGGAGGAGAATGTGGTCCCAATCCTACCGACCACACCAAAGTGTCTTGTGAATGTCTCTCCATCTGGACTGGAGACCAGTGTCAAAGTGAGGCTCTCTTGTGGACAGTTTGTGATTATTGGTTCCTTTTAGTTTACAATGCTTGCCACGACGTTTCGTGTGTGTATGGCAACTGCACCTTCTTTAATATCACCAGAACGCGGTGCTTATGCGAACCAGGCTATACAGGACTCCTCTGTGACCAAGGTACGTCTTTAGCACTTCCGTAACCATAGTCATACTCGTACCCTTTAATATTAATAGCGAATTCAAAAATTCTAAATGCCAATTGCTTTGAAGCAGATTTTTTCGATGAAGACAACGCTGATCTGAATCCACATTCTACAGTGGTTCCTATTTCTCCTTTTTCAATGGTTTTTTCTTTTAATGGCGATGCTGAAACGGGAAATTGGCCGTTTTGAGAACCCACCTTTTTCCACCAGCATTTCCTTCTCCACCAATTTGTCCCAAGCCTCCTGCCAGTTTAACTGCTTTGCAGCATCTAAAGGGAATTTCGTTCTGTTAGCGAAAAACGGGCTACCGTATTGTGCAAATGAGAAACTTTACATGATCTTCAGCATACGGAAACATATATTGCACTTAAGATATCGATGAATGCGCTGAAGAACCATGCCAATATTCCGGGACCTGTATTAACAAATTGAACGACTATGACTGCATCTGTCCTGAAGGAAGCAGCGGCAAAAGTTGTGAAATCCGTAAGTCCAGGGAACAGTGGAATATATATAACTTGAAAGATTGTAGTTGCGGATAACTGCGGGACGCATAAACCCTCCAAAACGAAATGTAACATGGATGACCGAAAAGCAAAATGTCAAAATATGCTGAATGATTACCAATGCATCTGTGGCCCTGATTACACTGGGGAACACTGCGAAACTCGTAAGTATAGGCTCGTGTATGTATCCAGTGGACCTGGTTAATTTTCAGCTATAATAGTTTGGGAGGCGTTGGAGAAGATAGGTTTTGAAAACGGAACGGGGGACGGAGAGCTTAAACAAGTACGTTTACGAACTCATCTCCATAAACCTCTTAATGCATTGATTAGATTCTTATTGGGATAAAAAAAGAACCCCTCATCGTCAAAGAGATTATTCCCTTCTTGATGGCGCTCCAGCAGACGGAGAACCAAACAAGGAGCAGTTGGGACTTTGACGATCTCTTCGATTGGGCGGCGTTTGAAGGCGTGCAACTGGACGCGAAACGGGACTTTGTCAAGTGGAACAACCGTGTGCTTGGGAACTGCTTCACCTTCAACCACGACTCTCAACCCGACAAGTTCCCGCTGCGCTACGCCGGCGAGCGGGAGGGCTTCCGCGCGATGATGAGGGTGCGCCAGGACGAGTACGTCGACTGGGAGGACACCGCTTCCCTACTTGTTTTCGTCCATCCAACCAAGGAATCCATTTTCGGAGAATCGCTCAGGTTCCAGGCGAAGCCGGGAGAAGTCACAAACCTCATGATAAGCGAGGTTAGGCATTCACAGAGGACTTTTAAGAAGGTCGATTTAAGGCCTCATTTGAGCGACTTGGCGGTGTTTATGGAAAGTGTGTGAAAGACAAATCCGAGGTTTCTTCCTATTACTACTTGGGGGGATACACTGTAGATGTGAGTGATATACCCAGTTTACCAGCTATAGTCCTCGTTTAGGGTTGCTTCCGAAGTTGCTATCAAGACGCCGTTCTAAAGTCATGCGATTGCATGGATCCACGATACCCAATGCCAAGTAATGTCACCGGATGCGAGCTTCGTGACCGTAAGCCACTCCTAACATATCCTTTCTTATGATTCCGTTACAGTGGAATGTGTAATGGAGGTGACCAGAAAACGCGGTGACCCTTCCAAGTGGCCCGAGTGTCATTGTCCACTCGCGTGTTCCAACAGCCAATATTCGGTTCGAGTGACGCACTCCAGCTTTCCCAAAGAGGTTTAGCCCCACCGCAGTACATTGCCCAACTCTACTTTAGTTTCATTGTGACTCGCTGAAGAGAGGGCACCCCGATGCCTACAGAAATTGCCTGATGAACGCAACGTTGCCCAAGGACAGGACGGCGATGATCAACGTATACTTCCCCGAACTCATCCAAACCTGCTTCAGAGAAGAAGCCAAAATGGATGTAGGTCTTTCCAGCCACTTTCAGTTCTACTCTGAAGTATTCCAGTTCAACAAGTTCATCTCCATGTTGGGTGGACTTCTAAGCATCCTCATGGGATTCTCCTTTCTCACCGCTGTGGAGTTCTTCGTTCTTGTGGGAAAGTTGGCTCTCAGCTTCTTCGATTTTCCAATCAAATCCTTGCCTCGAATATCGCGTAACCATATCTTCGACGGTGGACGTCAGAGCCGAGCGACAGAGAATCAAATCCGATGAAACATATTTATTTATATGAACATGGTCACCTCTTATGATAACCTCAGAGCTTCAGAGCCAGAAAGTTTCAGAGTCCTATATCGGCCCCAATTATTTTTACTACCCCATTATATTTTTTATTTATATTAAATAAATGTCGCAAAAAGGTTTTAAAACTGTTTAGAACCTCTTCTACTGGTGGTCAAGTCCAAAAAGTTGTAAGCCAATAGAACGGTTGTTATTGTCGCAACGACTAAACTTGTCGTTGACAAGTCTCCTTTTGGCGGCGCCGTTCTTTGTTTCCCCACATCCCCCTGCTTCCAACCCTCACCCCAACCGGGGCGCCCCGATCTGCATTGTTGTTTTGTACACGAAGGCCCTTTTTCACTAGTTCCCTCATAGTTAAGCCGGCGTTCTATGCAGAAGGCCGGCTCGTCTGGAGCCTTCTGAATTCGGTCAAGAGAAGCCACAGAAGATGGTTAGTAGAAGCCAGGTATCGGTTTTGCTTGCAGCTCACTGAAACAGGCTTCTGAATAGCCTTCCAAACACGTCGACAAAAGCCGGCCTTCTGGTAAACGGGTCCTTTGGAGCGACTACTGCTTGGAGCTTTAAGGGGTCGCGATCAGAGGAGCGTGAGCAAGGGATAACATTTACCAAAGTTTAACGTGTTTGGCAGGCTGGCTTCTCAGGAATTGACTGAGGTCCTCATTTGAGGATTGAGCCTTCGTAAACTCGACCTTCCGTGACTCTATCGCCGCAGTGGTCCTGACACGCTTTACCTGCGACAACAGGCGCGCGATAATCGAGTGAGGCGACGAGCGGTAAATATGAAAGCTGGTCTGCTTCTTCTACTTGATTCCTCACACTCCTCAGTTTCCGATGGAGCCGCTGCCTGAACATGAATCCGCTGGACATGACATGACATGAATCGTACAGTGCATCGTTAAGTACATGTGATTGTGCGCGAAATAAGCCTTCGCACTACTGGAACATCCGTATTTCAGAGTCCGTGAATCCGGCATTGAATCTCTCAGTGACTAACTGGCATCGATGCCGAGAGTTGTGCGGAACCCTCGATCTGACTATCGGCATCGAGGAAGATCTCCGGCTCCATCTCCCGGAGGTGAATCTCTTCTCCATTCGTGGCTGCAGATGCCGGAGCCCGGACGCCGTTCGGCTGCTCCTAGGCTTTCAGGCACTGCGAGGACCATGAGAACAACAAGGAATAGCCAAGACTCTCCAAGGAATAGGTACCGCTCTCCTTGAGGACTCCCTTAATTGTCTAGTTCTTAGGACAGTAACCACTCGAGCTCAGAGAGCCGACCAGAGGAGCCGTCCTGTGCCTGTACGCAGGAGATACATCGACTCTGAATCCGAGGAGTCGGACCGTTCCATGATCATAATCTCGGACGACGAAGATCGTGAGGACGAATCCATGAGCAGTGAATCGGAATCGAGCGCTGTAGCCGAGGTTGAGCCTGACAGCCAATCCTCTCGCTCCGACGAATCGCTAGAAGTCGAGAGCAGCCGAGCTGGCGACGAAACTGACGAGGACATGGCGGACGACGACCTCTCGGGAGTTGTGTTCGGTGAGGATGACGCGGAAGCCGGCTCCGATGAGTCCATGTTTGAATTGTCCCCAGAACGCAGCAACGTTACTCCGGAGAGAGAAAGTCGTCGATCAGCAGCCCCACCTCCTGTGGATGAAGGTCCAGCGACTCCCCTGGACGTGGTCGTGCACGAATGCATCGTATGCATGTCGGCCATTACGTCCGAAGGAGGACACCGAGCTGTGGCTCTGAAGTGCGGACATCTCTTCGGGAAGCAATGTGTGGAGCAGTGGATACGGACTGCCAGCAAATCTTGTCCGTCATGTAAATCAAAGGCCACGATGAAGGACCTTCGACTAATTTATGCCCGAACTATTACGGTATTTGAAACGTCTCTTTTGTGAATGACAGCTTCTTTAAGGCAGAAGACAACGGCGCTCTTCTGGAAGCCCAACAAAGGGCGAGTAATCTTGTTGCCGAAAATACGCGCCTACTGGAGAAGAATGACGAATTGGAAAGAAAACTGAAGGAAAGAGCGGTGGCGTAAGTGATCGAACCTCTTGTGGAATGATCTCCGAGTGTCTCCTTTAGACCTGCTGGACCAAGCGGATCAACAGCTACGGGAAACCAGCGCCTGGACGCAATGCGTGTTTACTACGAAACCAAAATCTGTAAAGAGTTCCCAGAAACGCAGAAGAGCGTCGGAGCCATGGACTCGGGCGCACAGTTCACATATACCATTGTCAGTAATACAAGGGGCAGGTTATTCAATCCACTAGGAATACTTCGGGTAAGCTCATCCTCTTTATGCGCCTAATTGCTTGAACCTTCAGGTCTGCCTGGACGGAGACACTTCGCAGATGCTGCCCTGCCACGCGAAGAGAATTCGTTTCCTCTCTGTGAACCCACTGGACCCGGACGTGATAGCCAGTGTTGGAGACGACCGTAACCTCGTCATCAGCTGCTTCGGTGGGAGGCAGCCCGTGGTGACCAAAACTGTGAACCTGAGCGCGCATGGGTGGTCCGTGACCTGGATGAGCAAAACCGTCGTCGTAGTGGGAAGAGCAGATGGAAAGGTGGATGTAGTGGACGTTGGCGGCAATAGACCGACGGACCATGGATTTGACCACGTCGACGAGAAGGTCCCAATCGTCAACTGCCACTACATTCTCAACGAAAGAACCTTGATCACCATCACGAATCGTGGTTGTTCGGCGTACAGGTCCGGTGTCAAGTACTCCCTGGTTAAAGGTAACATAATCTTCTGAGCGGCTGATATTCAAAAGCTTTCTAGGGTCCATACGATCGTTTGCTTTCGACAAATCCACAAACAAGATTGCGTTAGGAACCCTTGTGGACGACGAAATGGAATACTGGCAGTATGGCCTAGAATTTTCTGCGAGAGGGGTACGTAAATCATTCGCGTTCTTTCCATTTCCCATGTGCCTTCCAGATTACGATCGGTGAGAAGATTCATGTCGACATTCCCATAAAGTCGACGCGCATGATGCACGGCGCGCTGTTCCAGAACTCCGCAGGAGGCGAATGCTGGGCCCTATACGACGAAGACAAGAATCGCGTTTACATTCGGAGCACTTCGAAAAGTGCGAAACCCGTCCACGCAGCCGTGAAGATGCCGGACAACCAAGAATTCAGCCAGGTACTGGCGACCCGAGTCATGGACCAGAACATTCCCAAGTACAAGATAACTCTCGTATCGCAAACCAAATTTTGTCAGTTTCTGATCGCGTGTTAGTCGCAAAAAGCGCAATTACTTTTTTTGTATTGTTGCTAATTACGGGTTGTACGTATGTAGTAGGTCGTGTAACTCACGCCTTGTGAATAGGTGCACAATAAAAGTCTTCCTTCAATTGCCTTCCTGGCTGCAACGATTATGACTTTCTGGTGGTGTGTGTGGAGAATGGTGATGGCCTGCGAAGATCTACAAGTGCCTTCTTTTCTCGACGTCTACCATGGAAGGAGAGGGCGTGGTTAGGCTTATGCAAATGGACGCAGCCTCATGCCCAATGAAGTCTCGTAGACATATGAGTTGCAGAAGCAGACAGTACGTGCAAATACGACCTGCACAGCAACTTTTTGCACAAACGTCTGTCTGCCTGTGGGAGACAGACACGAAGTCCGCACGACGAGACACTTGCATACGAACGCCGACTGCGTCCCACCACGCTACAGTCAGCAGATATTGTCTGTCTAGTGTGTCTCTCCCACATCACCGTTGAGTAGGCGTCGTTCTTCCCACCCACCTGTGGAATCATGGCTGAAACGAGTCGCATGTACTTGGCCAATTACAAGGCGAAGTTCAACGTCGAGACGAATGTCGCCAAGCATCTGGACCCCGAGCTAGTATGGACATTGTGTCTTTCGATTGTTTTTTATCCACGTTACTTTCAGGCCGAGCTGATCGAGAAAACAAGGAACACCATCCAAGAAGCTGAACACGCGGAGTCGAACAACGGCAACGATGATAGCGCTGACGAAGAGCTCTCGGACAAGTAAGTTGCAGTTTTCGGTAATCTACTAAATTAATGTGTTTAGGGTGCAAACATGCTCTGAAAAGGTACTCGCGTTCGAGGCCCGAGTGAAGTCATTCGACGACTATGATGCAACCTGTACGTTCCGACCTCTATTCCACTTTACATAATATATTCTAGGCGAAGAGACACAGCAAGGACAAAGTGCTGTGATCCAGCAGATGAACAATGACTTGTCGCGAGTGGTCGAGTACAAGGCCGACCTTACAGCGATCATGGATTCGATGAAGCACCTGACCATGCGTAAGTTCCACTACATTTAACCAATCTGATGTCTGCTTTTAGCCGTCCGTGATTTCGACACCGTTCGCAACTACAACGGCAAGGGAAGCCGTTCACTCCAAACGAAGCTGATGAAACTCGAGTATCCAGCTCTCCTGAAGCAGTGCAAAGACTCTCTCAATATCAAGGCCGATCTGGAAGTCCATGCAAAGGTTCTACTGGAGGAGCGCGCCATCGTTGAAACCCAAGAAGCTGAAAGTTCGAGACTGTCCAAGAAAATTGCTTCATTGAAGCAGAACCTCTCCAATGTTGAGTCAGCTGAAGCATCGCTGAAGGAGAAGCTCGACAAGTCCATCGCTACCCAGCAAGAATGTTCTGCGAAGCTGGAAGGTTTCACCAGAAGTCAAGCTGACATTAAGAATTCCATCAGGAATTTGCAAAAGTCAAAGGTATGGGACGGCTTACATGCACGTTTATATGACTTCGTACTGTTTAGTTAAATCGCTCGGAGCAGAAAGCGAACTTGACCGCGTGGATCAGTCGTGAAGGGCGACATCTCGATGGGTTGAAAGCAGAGCAACAGCGAACTCTAAACACCATTGTTTCTATGAATGCTGCCGCTTCCAAGGACAGTGAGGTAAAGATAGTCTTCCTCTGTAATGCTTCCAATAATAACTATTTTAGCTGCAATGGGAATCCACCACGCAAGCCTTATCGACTGCACTTGAGACGGATCAACTTCGGCTGCAAACCATCAAAGACCAGGTTTGTCGTAGTTACGCCTTCCCATCTCATAAAGTGGTTTTAGATTTTTGCGATGGAAGCAATGCTTGCAGAGGTTGAGCGTTTTAAGTGCGCGGAGAAAGAGCGCATGCAAGAAGAGCAACGCCGTGTGACTGCTAATGAGGAACTAGCAAAGGCGCTTCAAGAACAAGAGAAGCAACTGAAGCGCGAAGAAGCTGAACGCCTGAAGCGCGAAGAAGCTGAACGCCTGAAGCACGAGGAAGAGGAGCGCCTTAAGCGAGAAGAAGCTGAACGCTTGAAGCGCGAAGAAGAGGAACGCCTTAAGCGCGAGGAAGAAGAGCGTCTGAAGCGCGAAGAAGCTGAACGTCTGAAGCGCGAGGAAGCTGAGCGCCTTAAGCGCGAGGAGGAGGAGCGTCTGAAGAGCGAAGAAGCTGACCGCCTGAAACGCGAAGAAGAGGAGCGTCTGAAGTGCGAAGAAGCTGAACGCCTGAAGCGCGAGGAATCTGAACGCCTGAAGCGCGAGGAATCTGAACGCTTGAAGCGCGAGGAGGAGGAGCGTCTAAAGCGCGAAGAAGCTGAGCGTCTTAAACGCGAAGAAGTTGAACGCTTAGAGCGGCAGGAAGCAGAACGCCTCAGCAAGGAAAAAGCAGATCGCTCAAATCTCGAAAAGATCAAACGTATGAAGAGAGGGGAAGAGAAAGACAGCTTGAAAAGGGATGGGGCTGAGCGACTGAAGGAAGAAGCCGCACGCATGCGAGAAGATCAGTCGTTCTTGGAAGTACAGCAGCTCGAAAAGGAGCGATTGGCTAAGAAGGCTCTTCTTGAGCAGGAAAAGCAGCGTGCTGATGAGCAGGAGCGCATGGTAAGTGTGATTCATTGACGTGTATTTTTTCAATAGTGATTTCTAGGCAATTTACGAGAAGTTGTTCGGCTCCAAACCAAAGAAAGACGATGATGCCAAGTTGAAAAAGGAGGCAATCACTCGGAAGAAGGAGGAAGCGACACGTAAGAAGGAAGAAGCGGCTGCGAAGAAGAAAGAAGAAGCTGCAAGAAAGAAGGCGGAAGCCGCCAAGAAGAAGCAGGACGACTCTCGACTGAAAGAGCCTCAAAAGCGGCGAAGTTCCTTGGAGCAGAACGAGAAGATCGTTGATCCGAATCAGGTGACCATTGGACAACCGCGTACGGCACAGCTCGAGGAGAATATAAGGAAGCAGCAGGAGCTTTTCCAGAAGCGCGCCACAGCTTCGCAGCCTTTCGTCTTAAGCCAGCGCGCTATGGTTAGTTCTGTATTTGGACGTTTTGACACTAATGCTCTATTTTGTAGACTCCTGCGCCTGCCATTCCGGCAACGCCGCAGTTTCTGCGTACTCCGTTGAAAATGCCGACAGCGACTCCTGCCCCTCGCCCGCTAACTCCCGCCCTCAACAGCAAGGGCGCTCAAGGTCACCTACCGGGTGTGAAGCCCCCCTCTAAAGCTCCAGCCCCGAAAGTATTGGAGGTAGCTTTTTCATATATCGCTTTAATTATTTCCATCTTTTCAGACGTTGTATTTCGAAGATTCCGATAGTGACGAATCGGAAGAGGAGGAGGAGTACATCCCCGCACCTCCTAAGAAACTTCGTCGTTGATTAACCGTCTATTTGTTGTTGCTGCTAACCTTCTGTTTATTGTTCAGGTATAATAATGGGTTGTTGTAATCTAACTTAACTATTAAATTCCTTGTTCGTGCGATTTTGTCTTTTACTTCGGTCATTGATGATCCTCCGTTGGGAGTGGAAGTCTTTGTATGATTAAAAGGCGTTTTAGAATTCGAACAAGCTCCTTCCCGAGTTCTGGACGATTTGTTTCTTGGGGAAACCGTCCTGGTCTTGTAGAAGAAGCTCGCTGCGCAAAACAAAGGAGTCGAACCCCGACCAACAAGTATCCTATCACCGAATCACCGATGCCTACAGGTAGCTTCTTCACAGGTTGTGCCCGTCGATTTCAGATCATATTCTTTTGCTTTGATTAACAGCGCTATTTAGTCATTCTGTGGACGACTAAATCGGAGACGGAGGTATCAATGGACAGATGGTTCCAGTGTATGAAGAGAACGTACACAAGAAGTATCATCTGCTCTTCTCCGAGTCACCGTCTACCCAAGCTGTGTTCCATATGTGGCGACCCTGTTTACCTTGCTTCTTCGACGGTTGAGAGACCAGTCAGCGCCACGGATGTTTTGTATGTTTTCAATCCATAACATCATCCTTTGGCGCGATGAATGTGAATGACGAGTGCATACTGGGAGCTCTCCTTTCGTGGACGGAACTGGAGGAGCTCGTCCGTGGCTTCTTGAAGACAGAAGCCCGTTTCGGCGACGGAAAGAAACTGGAGAAGCTCGGCGTGAATCAGGTTAGGATTCTTTATGGCCAAGATGGTATTTCAGTCTTATGTATTTCAGTACTCTTTGAGGTCAATAGAGTCTCCAGATTCCCAGGGATACGGTACCTTCTTTGCTTTCAGGGGTTCCTCTCCGTCGTCGCTCGGCTGACGCCTGATTGGAGAGACGACTCTTCTGAGCTGCCTGCGACTCTCGTCGTAAAGGTTCCCACCTCGGAGACGATGCTCGAGATGGCGAAGCAAATCGAGCTAGCTGACGGCGTCAAGCAGATCCGAGAATTCCTTGAAGACGTGGAGTTCCACAGAGGCATGGACAGAGCCGTCCGAAAGGCAAGTCTTTCGCCCCCTGGAGTTACCGTAATCCCTTTTATAGCTGCACAACAACGAGTGCGACTTCTACGAGTTCGTCGCGTCTAAGGGTCTCGCTACTTCAATCGCCGTCCCGAGAGTCTTTGGATTCCGTAGATTCAGCAAGGAACACCGCCAAGGAATTATAGTGATGGAGGACCTGAGCGATGTTGGGCGAGTGACGTCCCTTTGGGAAAATCTTAGCGTGGATGACGCGAAGCAGGTGATTGATGGAATAATTCCGCTCCACTCCTTCTTCCTCGAGAATCCGGACATCGAGGAGAGTGGGAAGTTCGACGCGCCCTTATCCACGGCCTATCGTCAACAGAACCTCAAGGTGGGTGGGCCGATTCTGGCGTCTTATCGATTTCAGATGGTGAAAGGGATGGTGGAGTCCGTAAAGCTCACTCTTCGAAAGCAAGCGAGGTTGATTGATGATCTCCTGTACGTCTTCGACTCGCTAGTGGATCTGAGGAAACTTAAGACGATCCCTGTGGAGTTAGGGATTCCCAACGTCCTCATCCACGGAGATCTGTGGATTTCAAATATTTTATGGAGACATGATGGGATTGGGAGGCGACAGCTCGTCGCCGTTCTGGATTGGCAGGTGAGCTTCCTCAGCGGCGTCAAGTAGTTCTTTCCAGGTGGCTCACTTCGGCTGTATAACGGAAGACCTCATCCGATTCTTGGCTCTGGGACTCAGCGGCGAAGCACGGAGAACGCACTGGAGCCACCTCCTTTCCTACTACTGCCACAGGCTTGAAGAGAACATGGGAAGATCACCGCCCTTCTCCCTACAGCAGCTCGAGGAGTCCTACCGGCGCATGTTCTCCATCGCTGGCGTCCTTCTTCTCGCCGCCGGAGGTCCTGTAACCCATACCGTAATCAGCGAGAAGAGCACGAGCGAGGAGGAGGCGAAGTGTTTCCGTGCCTTGGTGGAAGAAAAGATCATCGCCCTTCTTGAGGACGTCGTGGAAGGAGTGCCCCACGCTCTACGGACCGATGCTCCAATAATTTAGCCATGTCTATGTACATATGTCTAGACTGTCTAAACGTCTATAACTTCAGTCTGCCGACGTCTATCGTGACGGGAGGACCGCCGTAGCCGACCCAGATCGAGTTGAACTCGTGCTCCAGAATCTCGACTCCCTTCTTCCTTGTTAGTCCTGACTCTTCCAGGGTGATGGCGCACATCTTGTGGTCGTCTCGGCCGGCTACGTGCAACACGGGATAGCCCGAGGGTTGGATTTCCATCTCTCGGGCGATGTATTGGCCGGAGAAGTGGCCGTACCAGTAGCCAGTGGCTCCGCTGGCTGAAGTAGGGTTAGCATTAGAGATGTGCTAGGGATTTTTGAGATTAGAACCACGTAAAGAGCAGGAAAAACCAGAGATGCTTCTCTATTGAGAAGTTGGAAGGCGTAAAGACTGACTGACCATTGGTATAAGGCACTTTGAAGTAGCGCTGGATGGGATTCTTGGCAGGGACGCGAACGGGCGACGCATTCCTTATGTTGGACTCATCGAAGAGCGTGATCTGGTCAGTCTTCTGCGTTTCGTTGTTCTTCTTCCACTGCTGGTAGGCGCGGAGTCGCCGGGAGAACTCGGAGCGGCATGCTTCCAGCAGCTCAATGTCTTAAGGGAGGAGGTTTACCTGGAAAAACTTGGGAATGCTTACTGCTTGAAGTGTTTATGGTGTCCCGGAGTTCAGCGTAGGTCCACTTGGAAAGGTCGTACCCACCGGAGTTGGAGTTTCTAGAGAGAACGTGGTCAGCAGAGCTGTCATCGTGTCAACCCGACAATTTCGAAAAAAGCGGCTTTACTCTTTCGGAAACGCTTTTTTCGTATTTTTTCTTAATTCTAGTCTTGATGGCTGGATGAACAAAATGAAAAAAAAAAATTTCGAAAAAATTTGGCACATCTTCCGAAAAAACGCTCTGGTCATTTTGACCCGAAAATAGGGTCAGAACATTTTTCTAACGATTATTTTTCAGAATTTGCGATTTTTTCATTTAAGACTTCCTTTTTTTCTCAAATTTCCTCAACAGTTCCTCAAATTTTTGGGTCGTCAGTGACACGCTTTGCCACTTACCCATTAGAGGTGACCGCAGCCTCGGTCACCACCATCTTCCTATTGTCGTCGTGGGCTATCCTCCTGGCCAACTCCTCGTCCAGCCGCTCCTGCTCCAACTGAGCTATTCTCTGCAGCCTCTTCTGCTCCGCCTTCCGCTCCTCTTCATCGCGCTTCTTCTCCTCCCTCCGGTGGGTTTCCTCCGCCCTCAGCCTCTGCTCCTCGATGACGCGTCTTTGCTCCTTGACCCTCTCCTGCTCAACCTTCTCCTGAGCTTCTTCTTCCGCGCGCCTCTTCTCGCGCTCCAGCTTCTGCGCCATCTCGCGGATCTTGGCCGCCTCGTCGGCGGCTATCTGCTCCTTCATCGCCACGAGCGTCTTCTGGACGTTCAACTCCAAGGCATCCAGGGCCTCCTTCCCGTCTCCCTTCTTCCGGTAGATGTCCCTCTTCAGCTCGGCTCGCACGGCCTCTATCTGCTGCTTGAGAGCGCTCGTCTTCGAAGACCACGCCGCTCTGCTCGAGTCCTGCATCTTGGAAGCGGTGGCGTTCAGCGCCTCCATCTGGCCAAGAAGCGCGCTCGCCCTCTTGAAAGACGCGATCCTAGGGCCATGGAGACGACGCGCCAAGTGGCCTTTGGCGGCGCCCTGGATCTTCTTCAGGCACTCCGCTCGATAGATGATCTTGTTCTTCAGCTTGATCACCGACCAAGCGCCGTAGATCGCCTTCTTCCAGCGGACACAGTTCAGCCACTTCTCTACCTTCTGGATGAGCTCCTTCATGGTCTCCGGGTCGTGCCGCACCAGCTGGTCGAACTCGGCGAATTTTCCAGGACGGAAGAACACCTTCGTCAAGCCGAACTTATAGTCGTGGTCGTTGAGGCCCAGCGCGTGGAAAAGACACTGAAAAGTATGGAGATTACGGTAGCAATGGCCAATGTGGTCAGGTCTTTTAGATATGTGCACACCCTCCTAAAGTAGGTGTCCTTCTACTAGGGCGCCAGCGTACCTTGCAGAAGAGTCTCGCATCGAGTCGACTCAATCGTGGCGGCAGTAGCGACTTGTACATTGCGTAGAGATCGGCAAACATCGTCCTTGAAGGGTATCCCTTCTGCATGAGCTTCAGCACGCTGGCCATGCCCGCGCACTTCAGCTGGCTGAGGATCGGCGCTCCTTCGAACTGGCCTGGCTTCATCTCTCCGTTAGGTTTTATACACCGGACGAAGTGGGTTCCCTAAGAAGGTCATGGTTTACGTGGAGAGTGCGCTCAAGAAGCACTCACCGTCTTCTGGAGCTTTGCCAGAAGCACTCCAAGTTGAGAACGGAATTTGCTGCCCACAGAGGCAAAGCTGAGCTTGCTCGATCCCTTGCCTCTGGGCAGAGCGAGGCCGTTGGTCACGGGCGCCGTCTTCTTGAAGAGCTGCTGGAGCAAGGGAGTCGCGCTCTGCTCCATGATGAACTCCAGCGACTGGTGGAGGGCGTCGTTGTTCTTCTCGAGGAAGAGC